>OX637864.1:37516751-37731751 GCA_951802705.1 Netelia virgata | reverse complement strand
GAACCTAGCTCGGAAAACAAAAGTGCTCGCTGAGAGTCCTGCAGAAATTCGATACGATCGAGAAAGAGAGAAGTAAAGAAAAATTATAGTTCGAGAGAAAGTAGCGAGCGATTTTTTCTTTGTAATTTAACGCAAAAAGGACATTACGAGATGTGATAGATATATGTGAAAATAGAAATAAAAATATAAAAGGATCAAAAGCGTATCTAGATTAGATAGATAATTAATTGGCATCCATGAAATTTCATAATTTCGCACTAAGTTAAAAAAAACGATCACACAACTAAGAAGACTCCGACTATCTCGCATCGTACTATAGCGCATATGTATTTAAATATACATACATAAGTATATATATATTTATTTTTTTCACTAATTTTGTTCAATTATTTTAACTAAACTACAACGCGCGGCCTAATCCCAATCTACGACAAATAAACCTTTGTTTTTCTCCCTTATACACTATTTGGTTACATTTTATCATATATATGTGTATGTGTGTGTGAGTTTGTGTGTTTTAAAAGCCATTAAGGTGTTCTGGTTAATTGGAGTTATTTCATGTAATATACTATTTCACTCTTTTTTTTCGTTCTCTAGTCTCCACTATTTAACTTATCGGATATTGACTAAAGGTCAGCAAAACTGCCCATCGATCGTGACGATCGAGTCTCACGTCTTCTTTTACGCTTGTTTTTTTCTCTCTGTTTTTCTCTTTCAACCCTCCCAGGACTCCTTCCTATCGTCGAAAGATTTTTATCCAGTCACGTAAAGCCTTTGAATGCTTTTTTTTCGTTTTTTTTTTCTTTCTCGTCCAAAATGCACGATCGTCACGTAATCGAGGTGGGGAAAAGTGCCGACACGTACTACGACATTTAAGATTCGACGATACCATATTAAAGAAAACACCGACCACAATTAAACTACACACTACTGGACTCGCTAGTCTAATTTCCATATCGGTTATTTGCTCTCACACTGGCTCTATATTTATTTATATTTATATAATGTATATGCATGGAATAGATATTGTATACGCTGATGACGATTATGTAATAGCGTTATATTCTAGATAATTTAAATACACTGATACATATTTAATTAGTATTGATAACTTCGTACCTAATTCACTACCGGCCTGGTTTTTAGTACTCGAAGCACTATATTTTCTCTTCATATATATTTATGTATTGTTCTTTCATTTTTTGAAACTTTGGTTCGAGAGCCTTTGAGACTAAAAATAATATTTCTCTTTATGCATACGTTAATTTATGGGAGAATGCGATTACTTTCCCATCGCACAGAAACGAGGCTTAAGATTATTCAACGCGATGAATATCATGGCAACTCGATTGAACTTTCGTTATGTTTGATCTTAGTTACCTTTGTGAAAATGGAAAAAAGAGAAGTTATTCATTTGATATTTATAATAAAAAAAACCGGCCCAAAAAGCAAACAAAATTATTCTGATATGAGATATTGAAATAAAAAAATGTTTCGTTTTCTTTTCTTCTTTTTTTTTTAAGAAAAGTATAGAAACAAAAACCTCTTAAGTCTGGTCTACTTACGAAACTGACTGCGTTGAGCCTGTCGGGTATAGTACGTACTTTCTAGGGCACACGTCTCACGCATTAATGATTAAGGTACGCTGGGCTATAGCTTGACAGTGTGTTATATGTATCATGACAAGTACAATGGTATAGGTAAGGTAGATAAGATAGGTAAATACGTAAATGTATATTACTTAAGTTAAAATATCTGTTTGCTCGGACATTATTAATAGTCATACGTCCGCTGTTTATTGCAGCTGCCTTTTTCCTTTTTTATCGATACTTTTGTTTTTATTTTTTTATTTTATTTAAATAGTAGATAAGGTATATAATGCGATAGGTCTCATTACTTACGTCACGTCGATCCTTCGGGGAATTTTTTTAATAAGACATTTTCTAATTTCTAGGCTCGTTGTAATTTTTGGGTTTGACACATCATTTGTTTTAGCTCCATTAATCATTGATCGTCATTTTACTACTTCCACGGAGAATGGACCCAAGACGTAAAAAATTCTAATTCTAGACGGTGTTATATAATGGCTTCTCAATGCTAGTTTCGCTAGATATATATCTTCGATAATAGGAACGTGTTTATTTTTTTTTTGGTTACTGTTCGCAATTATAGTAATATAAAATGGCTCTCTCATCTAACTAAGTTCGATCCTAAAGGTCGCTGCTAAATTAGACTTTCGTTAAATATATATAGTACATATGTATACATATATAATATATATATATACACACACACACATATTGTATTTAAACTAGTGTGTTATGTCCACAAAGTATCATTTACCTATACGAGATTACCTAAATTTCAGATGCTTTCGATATTCAATAAATATATATATATATATATATATGTGGATAGTAAATCTATTACAAAAAATCTAATTGGTATAATGCGACTCCCATAAAATACATCGATCCCAATATTCAAATACTATGGCGTTTATGGATACAAAAAACAATATCGTATAGTTCAATATATACTGTGGTATATCAAGTTAATTGATTCTTTTTCTTTTTCTAAAAAATGGATCTTTCCTTCTGTTTCTTCTTCGGTTTAGGTACGTATTTTTTTAGGTTTTAATTATGATTTATGTGTCGTACACACAATATATCGATAATAATAATAATAATGACAATAATAATAATAATAATAATATGTATACATATATATATATATATATATATGTACATATATATAATTGATTCGTACTTTTGTAGTATTATCGTAAATTTCATATCGCGCCTCGTCCATTTCCGCTTGGCATCGTAATATAATAGTAGAATAATTTTTTGTCTTCCGATTATTATGAAATTTCATGAAGTTACAACAAACAAAAATTGTGTCAAATGCACACGATTCGATGAGTGTACGAATTAATATAATTTTATTTTATTTCCTCCACGTCACGAGCTAGCTCCGTTTTTGTTACTATTTGTTCGTCGCTCACTCGTCATCACGCGTGAAATAAAACGATCGTAGCGAGCCGCCACGGTCTCTTAACTCGACGTAAAAATTTGCGAGGCAGGGAAAAAGAATTAAGGAAAAACATAAGGACGTGTCGTTCGTTTCTGTCTAACAATAAAACTACGAAGAGCTGTCTGAACCAACTGAAAAGTTTCTACTTATAACGTGGATGCCCGACCGTTCTCTGGCTGAGGCACCTCGTGGCTTTTTGGCCTTCGCTAAAGACTAACGGACTTTCAAGTTCTCTAGTAGATGAATTGACAATAGTCACCCCCCTTAACGAGACTTTATGACTCTTACGTGGATAGAATAGCCATCTTCGTCGTCGACCATGTTCTTTTTTTAAATAAGTTGCATTTGCAAAAATTGAAGAAATTTGATGTATAACTTTTTTTATAAGGCAAAAAATATAATTCCTCAAAGTCTCCCGCGATTCAGAGGTTCATCGTCGAGTCGACACTCTCTCGTTCCCACCATCAGGGGCGGAGGGGTGCTTCTCTACATTTAGACAGCCAAAGACATTAAGTTCCATACGATTTTAATTGAAGTGCTTTTAGCGGTAATTGCGATAGACGCTGGAACTTAATTATTCGATATAGCCGTTCGGCTCGAGGGTGGAAAGCTTACGGTGATCTGAATTAGGTATACTTTGCGCAGCTGGCGCAGTTATTATCTTTCTTTCGTCAAGAGAATGGAGAAGAGCGGGACTCGAAAGGCTGCGAGAGAAAATATTCCGGTGTAATTATTGAAAATATTTCTAGAAGGGGACAAATGCCTTTTAACGATAGGAAGAAAAACTTTTGTAAACGGGGGATTGTTGAGTAACGTGTGAAAAAACTACGGTTTATATTTTTAAAAGTTAGTGTTATTAGTTAGTGACAAAAATCCGAGAGTTTCGATAGTTGGACGTTGGTCGAGTTGGCTTGAAATGTCCCATACGTATGGGAATAGCCCGCCCTTCAGTCATTAAGGTTTTTACCAGGAATGAAATTTGCTCGATCAACGATAAGACTCGTCTATCCTTGAACTTGTAAAATCCACAGAGTCCGACGTGTACGCTAACGAACATGGCCACGACAAAGAATCATTAATTCTCAACCGTTACTTTGCTTCTTTGTATATACACATATATGCTTTTTGTCTTTCATTTTTATTATCGAACACATCTCATTTTTGTTTGTTTTATTGTTAACTACGTCAACTACGTTGTGTCTAATCCTCTACGGGAATCTCTACCAGTCTTCATTTATTGATATTCCACGAATTTATTTGTTTTTTTTTCCTTTCCACTCTCGTCCCAAAATGTATGTCAGATAACACGACGTATATGGGTTGGAGAACAATGTCTCGAGGCCTCCGTGGGTGAGCTGGACTCCGCCTCCCCACAATAATACAAATAACGGCAATAATAACAATAACAATAATAATTTTAATAATAATGATCGAGACAAATTAATGGTACTTTTTGTGCTACGATCACTGCGTTCCCAAATAAGTCTGCAATTAATAGAATTTCTTTTTCCCATATATGTGTCATTCTCTTGTCACAGATATTAAAGCAGCGGCATTGGGTCGTCAGTTGATTGCGTCTTGTCATGGAATGCTCGTAATTAAAGTGAACGTTTGTCCGGGTACATTTGCACTTTCGTCGATAAAAACAAAAACCCCGTGTCAAGCATCCGTTAGAGATTCGATGGATGGATAAAAATCCTTGATCAAAAAAATATTTCTCCCTTTCTGGTTTTAAAAACTACGTTCTTTTCGTTCCGCATAGAGGAAGATTTTTTACGTGCGTCTCCTGGTCGATGGTCGCGTGTCTCTGTTCGTGTACGAACAGCTAATCAAACTCCACTGTCGATATTATGATGAATACTTAAACCATCGTGGTCAAATTTGGCGCACGAGTCGGCCACCAAATGCTTCTTATTTATTTCATTGGTCGCCAGAGACGCTCGATTTTTTTTAATTTTACATAACTGAAAAGTTCCTTGCTATATTCGAGCGTAATATGGACGTCAGGGTATTTAAATTGAAAATTGATTCGACGGAAGATCTTTTCGGTTCATACCCACATCCGGTGGAAGAAAAAGAACGTTGTCCGTCTGACAACTCCGATATAAAAAAAGGTCCATCGAATCTCTCGATTTGACGTAAATCTTATCAAATCTCTTCGCTTGAGAACGGTAATTTTTGTTTACTGTGGTCTCGTCAGCGGAGTGAGTATCGTGGGTCATAGACCGATAGTGGGAATCGGATGATAAACCGTTCCCATGTCGAGTCCCTGAACGCCAAGCAGATCGCTCATGGAATAAGTGAGTGTGGCGGCTCGCGAGGCAGCAACCGCCGCTGCTGATGCCGGGTGAGGCCTGTAAGCTGCTGCAGCGGCTGCTATTGCCCTCTTGACGTCGTAAACTGCGGCTGCAGCTGCGGCCGCCGGTGCAGAAGCAGCGGCAGCCGCGGCAGCAGCGGCGTACTGATAAGTAGCCGCGTTCGGCGTCGCGGTCACAATCGGAGCTAGCAAATGATGAGGCGGAACGTTCGAGTGGGCCGTTGCGGCTGCAGCTGCGTGTGCTGCTGCTGCAGCCGCTGACGACGTTGGCATTGGATAAGGCGCGTAACGATATGTCGTCGGGGGTGTCGCGACCATCACCAACTCACCGTATGCACCTCTCCCGGCCGCCCGCGTCTTCGCCAAATTCGCCGGTAGCATCACCTCTTTAGGCTGGGCCTTCTTGCACTCGACCTGTAAACATCACACTTTTTTTGTATAACGACGAAACGAGAACTGGGGAAAAATAGATACAGGGATGAAAGTGCACATTTATCGTTTCTAACTCATTCAGTCATGAATTCAACTGGATAATTATACAAAAATAGAGTTTGGATGGGATGATCCAAGGGAATGGAAATAATAGAGGGTTTCCAGGTTTTCAAGGGGGACTACTGAACGATGAAAATAATATAAGAACAGATACAATTGTTACAGGTTGGGTTCCCTCGTTTTAATGACAGTATTTTCTCCACTTGATTCAAGTCTATAGTGCTGACAAAATAACCGAACAAATTTATATCTCTCGAAACATGTTTTTAAACTCTTTCACGAATTAAAATTTGTCATGGATTAGGCACTCCAAGAATTTTATTTTGTTCGTATTGTCCACACTGGATTAATGAACCGGATGGAAAATTAACTAAATATTTGTGACAGTTTCATTTATTTTATTTTTATTGAATTCAAATGGATTTTTCGAATGGCGAGATTTCTTGCCCAATGCGAATCAAATGCAAATACATGTGTCCAGTATGTTTCGCCACATTTTCGCCATTTTGGGTCGATACATCGTACATGTACTCCTCTATATCTAAAGGCAATTTAGTCGGTCACCAATATTCAATATTTATCGATCGGATTGAAGATCCTTCCGGAGCGTGGCTGCTCAAGGCGGTATATTTGAGTGGCTTGGACAGAGCCGATCGTATGAGACGATATCAAGATAGAAACGTATATGTCATAGGGCGGCTTTCCTGGAAGCCTCCGGTGTTGTCATCGGACAATTCGACAATCTCCTGTGCCTCGTCAGCTCGTTGGGTCAGCCCTTTCCGCCGCGAGTCTACTTACTTCGGTCTTCCAAGGTTCGTAACTTGGTCCTTTCACAGTAATGTTTCCAATCGTGTACACAGTTAGCAATGGTGGTGGCGAGACCAAATGTGTACCAAATACAAATAATCCATCATGCTCTATGCCGTTACCGCTAACAAACCCCGTTTCACCGATTACCATAGGAAGTCCACCTCCTTCTGTATTAATCGCTAAATTAATTCCGTTCATTCCTCTGTATATCCGATTTTCAAGCCTCGATGAATAACCTTCGTATCCTGTCGCAAACTCGCGCATAGCATACATGCCCTTGGCCATAAACCTCATCCCCCACGTCACTTTTGATCTCATCAATACGATTGATTTCAATTGGACCAAATGTCAAAGTTCTGATTATTCGGGTGGATATCAAAAGAACAAATTAAACAACGTTCGATGTAGGAATGAACGGTAATCAATTGGAAGAAGATAATTATACTTCTAGGGGAATGGTTTGTCAATGCCGTAAGATGCGATATAGTTACCATTTTATTGTTGATCTCGTGGAAATGAATCTCGCATACTTTGTCCACCACGTCCTCGCTTTGAAACGTGACGAAGCCAAAGCCTGTAACACAAGAAATACAAAAAATATGAATTGATGATTGAACGGTAGTGGATTAATTGGCGGCCCATTTAAGGGTAGACTGCGGTCAATATGATCTCAATCATTTTTTATCAAACGAAGCCGGGATCGAAGTATTATATGATGGCTTAGTGTTCACTTCGTCCAAGGTTATACGACGACTTGGGCATATTGTGGATGATTCTTTTCGGGGGGAGGGAGGTAGGATAACACGATTGCGGGAAAATGCTAGTTCTTATGGGAAATATAATTGATTTGGACGCTCGGAAATAAACTAATATAGACAGTTCTACATCGTTTCCCCATCTTCCCCCTTCGTAGCTGTGACCATAAAATGAAATGAAATTTCTCAGCGTAGTTTTTTTTTCACCAGGAAGTCATTCATATTTGGTAAAGAACATATAAATTCAATTTCCCTAAATCCCCTCGTTCAGCCTCTCTGAAATTGTGGAGACACGATCGCCACCCCGGGCTTGAACTTTATTCTTATGTCTACGAGGCGTAACAGCGGTGTTTCGTCTAGTGGACACGAGAATAAATTGGAGTTTTGGAACGAGAGGAAAGTGAAATGGCTAGGTATTATATAGAAGAATCAACAAAAAGCCCGATGCCGTTGAACGTGGTTCTCATACTCTCTCGTAACTTCATGAAGAATCAAGAGTTATCAAAAACTTTTCATTGCTCCCCGGGCGATTTTAATCTTCCTCTCGGGCCTTTGGCTGTTTTCTACCACCATCGGTATAACTCTTCTGGTTCTCTCATCTCTGACTCTCTCTCTCTCTCCCTCTCTTACTTAATTCAGTTCTCCCGGCGTTATCCCGTAACAAGGTAGTGTCTAGGAAGTCCTCGGCCCGTGCGAGCGAGTAAGAGTGAGAGCCAAGTAAGACACTGAAGGAGTTATGAATCAGGGCGCGACGTCGTTTAAGATAACCGGAGAGTTATATCAGAGCGGCCTGACGGGGGTTGGAGGTTGGCGGTGTGGGTTAATAAAAAAAACGAGATACGGAGATGGCTGAGAGAATATTCTCCCGTCGTTCCGAATCCTGCAACGATGGCAAATACGACCGCCGTGAAACCCTGAACCCTGACTCTGACTCTGTCACTGAGAATTAAAAGAGCATCTCGCTGCACCCACGCCCGTCAGCAATTTTAATTTCCACAGTGAGAGAGAAAAGCTTGGTAGGTTGAAGAAGAACAAAAAAACAGAAAAACCCTCACGCTTTCCTCCATGATTTTTCATCGTTAAAATGGTTCTGTTCTGTTCGAACGACAAAATGAAAAACAAAGCTTTCTCTATGAGATTGAAAAAGGACCCTCTCGATGATGCGCATTCAGAGTATAGAAACAATAGACCGGAAACTAAGGAGTCGAAACGTTTCGAGATTGATCCAATCGATTTATGCAACGGCCTCAAGGGAGTGGTATTGGAAATTGTACGAAGCTCTACACCGAGGGAGAGAAAAGCACCATGCGTTTCTCGATGGCATCGTCAACGTTCCACGTGCACAGGAGCAAGAGAGAGAGACAGACAGAGAGAGAGAGAGAGAGCGAGAGAGAGAAGAGAGAGAGAGAGAGAGAGAGAGAGAGAGAGAGAGAGAGAGAGAGAGAGAGAGAGAGAGAGAGAGAGAGAGAGAGCGTGCCTGGGACGACATTTTCCGGAATTCGTATTCACACCGAGGACAAAAGACTGGCAATCCTTTCAATTCAATTCAGATCTGCGCCAGTCACCTCTTCTCACTTCTTTTTCTCGCTTTTTCATCGCCTTCCACTCGTTTGAGCTTTCCATTCAATTCGTTCGCTGTGAATACGGGTTTCCCATGAAATTCCAATCCGATCTTGTAATGGCTTCTTACGAATTCAATGTTATCATTTTTCGAGACTACAAATTTAGGAGCATTTAATTGAATTAGATGAAGAAAAAACGCACGATGATCCTACAATGAAATGTTTAGTGGTGTATCCGTGATCAAGGTAAACTGATACTGGAAAAAATGAGGAAGTAAGGGCGGAACAATAAGACGAATAAGGCTTATTCTTCCCATAATACTGATGGATTCACTCACGGAGGAAGCTGTCTAATAGATGGCGATAAAAGTTATGAACTGTCCATAAGAAATCATAAAAGTGGAGTGTGGAATAACTCATCAAGGTAACGACGTACACAATTTGTAGGGAAATTGCAGAGAAATTCATTAAACGTTCGAGTCATCCAGAGACCGGACTTGGTTTATACTAGGGATTTGAGGGGAGATGCAAGTACGATGATACAGAGTATGGTAGACGTCGGTAGGCAGTGGGTGAAGTTGTCAACACGTTCATCGAATGTACTTTGAGAAATTGTCCAACATTCTATTCTCCGAAAGCACAAGGCGATAATTATGGGCAGTAGTTTTGATAAGGACAGGTTCGATCTTGACCTGGCCCCTCAACTTCTGGTAGAAAATCAGCGGTTCAAGTACACCAGGTTCATGCTGTATTTTCGAGTCTCGCTCACTGACCTACTTAAGTAGGATGAGCAGGTCACTCGCAGTTTGCGCTCTTGGCAAACCAGTAAAAATGATGCCCGTTGAAGCTGAACGACCGACTACTCCAGCCGTATCTGAGGAGATGGCGCACAAGGCCGTTACTCTTATTGTAGAAACTGCTGGATCGGCATGTACAATGCAAGTACAGGACGTCAACGTCAAGTATCGAGTTCAACAACTGGATGAAACGTGCGAGTAGGTATACTGCTTGCCTCGGCCGGAAGGGTGAAAGTACCCTTACTGGGAATCTATACGAGGCATGCGATGAGAAAGAGATGTCAAATGTTCCGAGTGAGGAACAAATCACGACCATGGAACAAATAATGTTCGAATAACAACCATTAGTCATTAATTGTTGTTCGAGGGATTTAAAATAATAATAAGAGTGAGCGAGAAACGTTACGAAGATATTGCCATCCTTGAGTGAAATGTCCTGACCTCATGAGATGATGCCAACCGTCTGGATAGATGTTTCGATATGTAAAATACCTGATCGTCACGGTGCAACGCTGTAGACGTACACGAAACAATAAGAAGCACTGTAAAATAACATTCGCTGTACGTCTCGTGGCAAAACGTGGGATTGGATGGCCATCAGTGATCATGGTTGCCGGTTTAGGTACTCTACATTAAGCTATCGAAAGAAATCACAGATTTCTGACTGCTAATAGACTGCGCGGTCAATATACTATAAGATTAGCGAATTAGCATTTTCTGTTATCATTTTTATTCACTACATTCCGCCGTTGCTCGACTTAATTAAAATTCCTGCAATGCCAACATTTTGCCCTTATTTTATAAAAACTTACAGCCTCTGGTTTGTCCATGCAAGTGCACAATAATTTGAAGCGTGATTCGCCCCATGACTGGATTTAAGCGAAGATAGTTGATGTCGCGTACTACGTGGTTTATATATACGTGGATATATAAATGTATAAATGTTTTTGTGTGTGTGTGTGTTTATTTCTCCAGCTTCTTCCAGCGTAGAAATACACGGTGGTCACTTTTAGTAGAACCATGCGCGCAGAGGGCATAAGGGAGGTCGATGATGGTCGAAAAAAGGGGAGAAAAAATGTGCCAGCTCAGCATACCTCTCTGATGACCAGTAGAAGAAACGTACCCCATTCGCATATATATTCACCATGGTACGCCAGATGTGCTCATTCCAATAAAAAAAAATAGACTGAAATTTCCTCCGAGCGTTTTTCTCACTTCCACTCTATATTCCTATCCCCCGAGTTCTCTACTACATATACATATATATATAATACATGTTATATCCATATATATGTACAGAGCTTTTGGCGCTTCTGTGCGAAAACTCTCAGTCCAAGCTTTCATCCTCTTCGGTCGCTCTCAGCTCCCCACTCCCCTCAAAAGAATCCCTCTCAAAGCATCCATCGTGGGTCCGGCGGACTTTCTACATTTGTCTTTTTATTTTTTAATTTACACGAGTCTACTCGTCTGTCAGACAAGCCACATCGCTCGTAAAATATTCACTCTTGCCTCTTTCTTTTTTGTCGCCGCATGCTCTCGTACTGTATTATTCTTTTTAAATTATTTCTTTAATTCTGGGTGAAAATGCAAATCGTGCGAAACTTTTTCCCCCTCCCGGACATGGCATAGTTATATGTATATGCACCGATGGAAACTAAACGAGGTCCACTTCAGTTCTGCTGGTCCGTTAAAAAAAATTAATCCACGATGGTCGTGCTTCGAATTTTTTACTATTTCTTTTTCGATCTGTATTTAAGGTAATCCGGATTTTTTCAAGTTTTTTTGCAAGAGACGTATGGTCGAAGCGTAGTGACGACGATGAGCTCTCTCTCTCTCTCTCTCTCTCTCTCTCTCTCTCTCTCTCTCTCTCTCTCTCTCCTTCTCCCTCTCGCACTCCCTCGCCCTCCCTCGTTTTTGCGATCTCGGCGAAGGCCAATTACTCTTGAATTTTGCAATTCCCTCGCCATGGTCTCACCCCCTATATTCCCGTGCACTTTTGCTGACACTTTTATTAAATATATTTAGTAATAATAACTTGAATTTTGGCAAATTTTTTATTTGTACTACGAAAATTTACTAAAAGGGTAATTTAAAATATTTACTCGAACATAGAATAAAACAGGCCTTACTGCAAGTTTAAAAATCCACCAAAATACATATAAATATTTAATAACGTTTATACCTACATATTTAAAAAAATTGTTCGCTTGGTACTTTGTACTTTGAAAATTGACAAAACAGATGATGTTTTATTTTATTGCGTTGTACAATTTGTCGTGAGATGTTGAATAAACGAATATAAATGTTATCAACGGCAAACATGTATTCGATCGAGGCTCTGTGCGGTCTATATATTTCGAACGCTCATATAACCTACGATACGAATTAATGTGAGTGGGGAGTGCGGCGAGTACTTATCCGCCGTTAGCAGAACGATTAAACCACTTCGGATAACATTCCCGTTTGAGCGAGACATAAAAAAAAACGGCCGTGCACTCCGATAGTCCAAGTGTGCCCGAGTAATTCTCTTTCAACATCTCACCATGGTTGCGCCCGGTATCTCCGAGGATTCGACTCCCGCAACGATAAAAAGATCATCCCGGCGAGGTTAAGAGAGAGAATCAGCGGTCATCACTCCTCAAGATATGAGAAAAGTAATAAAAGGAAATTTAAACAGTAAATACGCCACCAACGGGCACACCACACACACGCCCACTTACTCGGACATCGGAAGAAACAAAATTTTACGAATTCCCCTTATATTTAAAATTAACCGTCATTTTTGCTGTTTCTTTTTAGTTATAATTTGCCTATACAACCCAGTGCCTTTTATTTATTGTATTGTTTATCATGCTAGCATTTGTCACTTACATGCATCAATCGTTTTCTCTTTTATCGATCGTGAGAATACAAGTACGAACGCACAATTAAATTGCGAACTTAATGAAAATTATCACGGAAGATGTTAAATAAATATAGCAAGTATATGTTACGAAATATAAAGCATATAAAATAAAATGAACACTACAAATTTATGGCCAAAGAGAAAAACGACTATTGCAGATGATCCATATATCCCACTTTCTCTCGAGTACCCACGATGCCTCCGGTTTTATGCATTACTTTCTACAAGCCATCAGGACTTACAACCATGGCTCGAAGGCTTTCACTTTTGCCCCTATACTCGCTTCTTCCTCTTCTTATTCCCTGTCGTCTTCTCCTTCTTCTCTTCCACCTATTCTGACTTTCTCCCCTTTTTTTGTTTGTAGTATCGTCTCTACTCTGCCAGGTGGGTTCGAACAGCGTGATGGAAAACGCGACAGCCTCCACTCTTTCTCTTCAAATTCCCGTTGCTTTCCATTTCCAGAATACTCTGGCCCCCGTCGACAAGCGCTCCCTCCTTGAGAACGCTTGCGCGGGAGCAGGTGGACCGGGGGAAGAACGAGTGAGTGGTAAAATGTTTCCATCTCAAAAGGCACGCGCCTCGCTCTTTTCATCGTATTATATATGTGAGCCCTTTTGTATACGTTTCGCTTCTCCGCACAAACGATTTGAAACTTGTAAATGGATACGACTCTCAGACCTCTGCACCCTTTTATTCGTCTTCCATTTCTCTCGTTCTCAGTATTTCTGCCTCGGTTAAAACTTCACGCGCTTTTCGGCTGCTTCTTTCTCTCGTGATGTGCAGCAAACTCCGATACGTACGACTCTCGCTATCGCGCACATATTACTCTGTTTGTTTCTGAAAAATGCGTCTGCGACGAAGTGGCGTCGGCGAATAGATTTCTGTATTTCTGCATTCGAGAACGGAGTCTTTTTTCTTTCAATAGCGAGAAAAATATGCTCATGTATATATCGGAGCTTTGAGCGGCTCGGGCTTTATATTTGATATTTCCCGGGCATTCGATGTATCCGTTGTTCCCAATAAAAAAAAGATCCCTTTTAAATATAAACGCGACGATTATTGTACCGGTAGCGACGAAGGTAATAAAAATAGGGGTGGACTTTTACAGAGCGTTAGATTTTCAGTTATTTAAAAAAGACCGTAATTTAAGATATTTATAGCTTGACACTGCCAGCCGCAATTTATTTATTTTCAAGTTACACCATAAATACTTTTTTAATTTAAAAATGTTCATAATTTATCAATTTTTTTAGCGTCAAAAATACGATAAGTTTCGAGTGGATAGATTTCCTGTACCGAGCGAGAATTTAGTAGGTAAATAATAATAAAAAGAAGGCCGGATAAGCTCACACCTGCCAGGTGTAAGGCCAATAGGAAATTAAAGGAAACTAGCTCAACATTGATCGAGCTAGCTCCGAGGGTGGTCGTTGATACCTCGTTCTACATTTCGGCGGTGATCGGGACAATGCTTGCTCGTGGCTCGTCCATCAAGGTAAGAAAATATCAACAGCGATTCAAAGAAGCTTTCCATTTTTGAATCTTATCGCATAGTTTTGTCTTTATCAATTTTATTATCTCGGTATTGGCGGTGAGTTGATAGCATTGGAGATACAACGTTCGGCTTCTCGCTCTCTCGCAAATGGAAAATGAGTGGTACGTCTCTCGTGTTAAGCGCTAATCGCTTGATCGCAGCGACGATAGTCAGGAAGGTTCCGTTTCCGGGAGTGAATCGTGAGCCGCGATGGAGGCTGGAGAGGTTCATTCTAACGAAGATAGGTAAAGGAGGCGAGGGGTGGCGGAGTTGGGAGGAAGAAGGGTGGGCTGGCGAAGGAACGAATCGAGGGCAAAAGAGAGAGAGCGATAGGGAAAAGGGAGTCGGGGGCCGGATTACCGGCAAAACTGAGTCAGCTAGAGCGAGGCCCGCTTCGCCGAGATAATGCGGGAAAAGCTCGGCTTATACCCTTCCCACCGTAATTCCTCGTTAAATATCGCTTCGTAACGTAGCAGAATCTACCAGGCAGCCGGCACTAATGTCGGTGTGTGGGCAGGCAGTACACCACCAAAGTGTTACCTCGTCCCTCCTCCTCCTCCTCGCTCTCTCACTCTCTCTCTCTCTCTCTCTCTCTCTCTCTCTAAGCTGCAGAAAGTGGTACGAGTGAAGCTATCTATGTATATATATGTACATGTATATACGTATACGTATCAACACCATATATATACACGTATCAACACCATATCCATAAAAGCAAAAACAATACTTTGGGAGCTTTGGTGAAACAGTCGAATTATGTTCTAATTAACCTAGTTGGAAATGAGATGCTGGCACTTAATCGATTCGCAAGAAATAACTCGACGTATATCGCGTTGCACAAAATATTCGTTGATAAAATGTTTTTTGACGAAATATTTATGAAAAGCTAAGTTGACAAAAAATGGTTTCTCGGCGAAAGCCATTTATCGTTACAGGCGTGAGGAAAGTTCTTGCGATGCTATATTATTATTTGTATACCTTCCATATTGCAACGTCATACTTATTTACCCAGTATCAGTATTTTCATGAATTTTTTCTCAACGACGATTTTTTCCGTAGCGATTATTTCCGTTACTTTTTTGGAAGCTCGTCAGTGAGGAAGCTGGGATAATAACAGGCGGGGGTGAACGCGAGATAGAATACGCGAGGAGATGCGAGACAGGAGAGGGACGGAAAAAGGTAGAGGGAAAAAGAGGAAGCGAAGTGATGAGAATGAGAAAAGAAGCGGAAGAAGAGAAGAAACGGAAGATCGCGAAAAAAGATTTGGTAATGGTAGAGGGAAAGGAAGAAAATGGGACTAGAAAAGTAAAATGGGAAAGGAGGGACAGGAAATTGTATTTCGTTACATAAAAGTCTATGCAGGCATTCGGATAAGCTCTTCCTTCCCAACTCTCTATCTCTTGCAATTTCTCTCCTTTTATCTCTCGAACAGCCCCTAGTAGTACTTCACCCTATGTAAATTGTTCATCTAGTATAGTGAGCGATGAACGCTCCTACATGACTCCATCTCGCGATTGTATTACAACGTCGATAGTTATATCTAGAACTCCATGGAATGGTGATGGCTGACGAACATAGCCCGCGTTCAGGTGACCATTCATGCATATACATATATCTCTGGATATATATAAATTTATTGAGTAACATGGTACTTGTATCGAGCGAGTTACGACCGGGTACCTACTCTAGGCCCGAGAGGATAGGATAGTCGGTTTTGTCGCCCTGTTCAAGTTTTGAGTCGGCTGGTAAAGCGTCAGTAGTAACGGTTATTACAGTTCAGACCGCTCGGCCGGGGGACGAGTCGACCAGGACCTTTCTGGGTTATACGTAAGCTAACTGGATATGGTGTTTGTTTCACCAGCCCGCGATGGTTCAACGCACCAACATGTAGAGGGATGAATTTACACGCGCGCGCGCGTACACACCCACTCACACGGATACGCGCAAATACTCGTGCAAAGACATTTACCCGTCGACGGGAAGTTAGTAGCCAATAAAGGAACGGCCAGGTTGCTGAGAGAGCGTAGCTGGTGCTCGTAGAATCGAGTTACTACGAGAATTTTGCGATGCGCAATTTCACTCTCTCTCTCTCTCTCTCTCCTTCTCTCTCCTTCTCTTTCTCTCTCATACGTATGGTATATATATATATATATGTATAGATACGCTCGATGTGCACTACACTTGAATCGTGGATACATGCGGTGACGCAGTGCACTATTCCTGTATATGAATAAAGATTCATGAGTTATCGAGATGCATTTATAAACTGATAGACAGATGGAGAGAAAGAAGTAGAGAATGAGTAAGAGGGGCTAAGAGAAGATGACAAGTGATTGTTGGGTATTGTTTATCGATCCATACTCTCGGTCACGACGCGCGTATCGCTGTTTTTCCGGTGAGAATAGTACGATTAAAATTGGGCAAATGGGATAAACGATAATTTTCATTCATTCGTCATAATCGAACGATCAATTTTTTCATTTAATTTACATTTAACGATTTTAACAAATAGCGATTACTATTTTTAAAAAGCGTTAAAGTCAGAAACGCGAACGATTTTTGCACTGTTCTGTCATTAAAAATTAACCATTGATCATTTATTTGATATTTCGTTTCGCCACCGAGAAACATAGCCCACCGCAAGATCTATTCTAAATCGTATCTGCAGGGACCAAGAAACTCATCCCTTGCCTCCATCCCTATCTACGCTTTGGCAAGCGTTCACCCTGTTGTGGCTACCACTGCATAGTTTCCATTAATATTTACATTCGGAGGTACAGGTCGACGCAGGAGATCTACCGAGTCCATCTCGACTCCCTGTACATATATATTATAGACTGGGAATGTTCTTCCCTAACCCTCTCTTTCTCTCTCTCTCTTCCTCTCTCTCTCTCTCTCTCTCTCTAAGCCCGGTCCTCTCGCAGCACAATCGTTGCGTTAGATATCAACTTGTTGATTTACTGTGGTGAACGCAAGAGCTAGGAACCGTCGTCTGAGCGAACATGGGTTCGTTCTACTAGTTGTGGCGGCCGACCTCGACCGAGACCATCACTACTTAATGACTTGCCGGATGCCGGCTCGGTATTTGCTTTCGCCTTTCCCTCTTGGTTTTGCTCATCTGCTCTGTATAATAAATGTATGTAATAATATACATGTATAGTATATGTATCTATGTATATATGTATTCATATGTATGTTAGATAAATATGTATTTATGTGAGGCAACGAAAGCGTGAGAATCGTATATCCAGGGGCGAAACATCAACGCGCCATACGAAATCGTGGTACATCAAGTTGGAGTCTGTCAGTGTAATCTCGAGAGTCAAATATCCTGTTTGGAGATGTCAGTGTACACTTATACGGATATTTGTGTAATGATATCGTTTTATTCTTGATTCCGATGCAACGAGACTCGATAAGATAAAATTTATATTTCTTTTACGTTGCGACTATATTCGAACGTTGGGACAGCTCTAGAAGTGGGACAAACAAATAAACACCTCCGTTAAGTCACATAGATACACATAATATGTTTAAACGTAAATTTTATTGCTGAGAATCAAGGGAGAGATTATCTTCCGAAGTAGCGAGCAGAATTTTGCCCTACAGCCCAGCATTAATTAAACCGTCTCTCGAGACGATACGCTCGAATTATATATGTACGCAATGTATAAGTATAAAATTAAGGCGGTAGTAAAATAAAGCGAAGAGGGAAAAAGCTTTTCCTATAGTTATAGCAGGTCGAAAGTTCGTAGTCCAGTTTTGGGTTAGAGCGCGAGAGAGTTGGATGAACGATTGGACAACTTGTGCGAAAGATAAATCTGCATTGTAAAAGTACGCACATTACTCTCTCATTATTTTCTCATTTCTATACAACTTTTTCTGTGACCAGAATATCTCTGTTATATTTTTGGTTTCTACGTGAAAGAAGCTTTGGCAAATACGAGGGAATAAAGGAGAATCAATCTGCGAACCAATCATTTGCAGAACATGTTTTTAAATGTTATTTTAGCTCGATTATGCTCATTGATATATATGAAAAAAATATTTCTATATAAAAACCAGAAGATTGGTCGTGGTAATTTTTTCGATGATTTTTAACGATTGATGTTTGCTTTATGTTCGAAAAATTGATGAAAATACGAAAGGGGTAACAAATTTACTTACTTTCTCCTCAAACGGATTAAATTGCTCTTAGCTAAGATGATCGTTTCATATTTTTGACAGAATTATCTGAATATGTGTAAGCTGCTAAAAGTTCCAATTCCGTCGATAGCTCGCTAAGACGAAAGACCAGCTCACGGTTTACCATTATCGACCAAACTCCCTCTCCACCCGTTATTACTCGTTATAATTCACGCGCATACATTACAAATATCGCATCGCTCTATTTTCAACACTTTATGAGGCATGAAGTGCACATCATTATCCCATAATCGAGGGTATCGGCACTCGAGGCGATGATTGAACATAATGCAACCCATGCTATGAACGCATACAATATAACCCGTGCTATGAATGTATACAATGTATATATATATATTGTTACGCCCGGAGTCGACATCGATACACATTAACTATTTTGAATTAATTGTATTTTATTTCAGAGAAATATGCTAGACATTTTCGCTCTCGTGCGGCGCGCGATAAAACTCGCGTCGCCGGAAATCGGAGTGGTTGGATCGGCGATAAGACGCCTTAAAAAAAAAACGATAAACCATCTCCCAAGTAGGACATTTTTTTCTCCATGGAAACCACAATTTTAGAAAAAGTAGTTAGTCTGAAATCGTGACGTGAGAATAAAATTCGATTACAACGAGCAAAAAGCATCTTTCCTAATATTAATTCAAATCCATGGCATAATTTTAATCCTGCATTGATTTTCCATTTTTTGCGTAAAATCTGCTGAAAAGAGTTCTTTGTTTATTGGTCACTCGGTATGCCATCGGTCACTGGATTAAATCTTCCGCGAATGGCATTTCACCGATTCCGTTTATTCGTTGACAAAATATGGTTTATGAGAAAGTAACGTAATTGGCAAAGTTGTATCGTGACTCATATCGATCGAGAAATACTCGATTTATCGTATATTCGTCTTCTGTCCCTTCTCATTCCTTATTGAGGAATCGACGGCTACACGAATATTTCCGGCTTGCGAGCTGTCTCCCATCGTTTCTTCGAAGTAAAATTAAGCGAACGTACGAAATTGAGGCAACGATAGTAAGATAGGCAGAGACAGATATATATATATATATGTATATATACGTATGTATAATGGAAGTCCTCGAGGGAACAGAGAAGCTCCTACTTGCAGCATCGTCTGCGCACTTCCTCTCCACGGCTTGGTGGAGTACGAGAGCACGGAAGCGTTTCACAAGCCTGGATAGCTGCAGGAAGATTAGGCAAAGCTGTGCTCGTGCACAAGCTGCGTCGCGATCTCTCTCTCTCTCTCTCTCTCTTTCTCTCTCTCACTCACTCACTCACTACCACCCCCTCTCTCTTTCGCAGCTTTATGAATGCATCTTCCATGCAACCTTCTCGCCCACAGCTAGAAGTTGCACCAACTGCCAGGCGGTCTTCTGGTCCAAAACGTGCACGAGAGAGGAACATAGCGCTTCGTGAGAGCTTTCTCTTCGCTTTTGGAGAGTAAAGTTTCGAGGAAGATTCCTCTTTGGAGCGGAGAAGGGTAAAAGACAGAGAGAGAGAGAGAGAGAGAGAGAGAAAGACATAGATGAAGGGATTGTGAGATGGAAAAAGGCAGTAGCACTCTCATATGACCTTACATTATTCAGCTATGCATTAATGTATAAGACAAGCTGTCTCATTTTCAATGAAACGGTGAAATATTTCAGGTAAAAAGAAAGGAACGTTTAGGTTGATCGAAAAATGTTTTCGACAAAAGTTCCAGTGTTCCAAGGACAAAGAACGATAATCATATTGTCAAGTTTACGGACGGAAACATCCCGACGAGGCGAAGTTTATTGAAGATTTTCAAAATTTGCATCGTCATCCGGTATGACGAAGATATTTAACTTTCGCATAAAGGTTGAATGTCATTTTGTAATAAACAATAGATATTAATTTAATTCATCCAATTTAAGTTATGAAATAAATAATCCGAAAATTATTTTTGTATGTTAATTCCGAAAAAAGTGTGCTGTCTATACCGAATATATCAATAAATTATACACAGAGCAAACAGTTTTATTTGAGCAATTAAATAGATTTATCGAGTGCAATTAATTAAAGATTCATTTTTATATTATTTGATAAAAGGGGTCGAGAGGGGAGGATCGTACTTAACAATCGTTTTATTTTATTTCTTGGAAAATCCAAACGTTTTTATTCAACATTAGAAAAAGAATATCGCAATAGATTTTAAACTAATTCTGAAAGGAGAATTTCATCTCTTTTGCCCCGCAGCCTCGATAAATCGCTCACTTGTGGAACGCTGGGAGTACTCGAGATTTGATTGCCGGATTGCGATGCGAAATGATCCTCTCGCTCCGTTGGTCGTCATCACCGACCCATAAACTTTGATCCTCGGGCTTACTTGGCATAGCAAACTCCTCATGGTCTCTTTAACGACGATGGAAATAAGTTTAATGCAAATATTCATCGAAAAGTCTCATTTTTTATATCTCGCACATGTTTGAAGAGAGCGTTAAAAATCACAAGTTTTATATCGAATAAGTTATTGTAATTTTATCGCAAACATAATGTTTCAACAAATATATGTATTTTCTGAAAACAAAATTCGATAATGTCGCAAATATTATTGCCAATACGTTTTTTGTTATATAAAAACTTACAACGTATCTCGCTACAAAATAAATAAGAAAATCGTGAATCGTACGTATAATATGAACTTACAAACTGATATCACGAGCAAAAGAGAATCGATCCAATGAAAACTTTCGCGAAGTGAACTAGTGATGGATTGCAGCAATCATAGAGAAAAATCTTTGACTTATTTCCCCCTCTCGCTCTCTTTCCCTCTCGTTCCATTGTTACTGATCGCCAATCTTATTTTTTCACTCGCAATCATGGCTCTCACGTCCGATCTTGATGGGTGACAAGTAGCGAAGGGCAAAAACGTGAAGCGAGGTATATAGTATGAACGGAACTGCCACCGTGCCTTCCCGCTTTCTCTCCTTCACTCTCTCTCTCTCTCTCTTTCTCTCTCTTTCTCCCATCACCATCGGCACAACGACGCCATAAGATATAATTGAACGACATTCATCTCTATTAGAGTCTGGCCATCATTTTACGAAGAACCCGTCGAGGAGCAAGTGCCAGGGACCGGTAAGGGGGTAGAAAGGAAGAGAACGAGCGCGAGCGAGCATTACAGGGTTGGTCTATGGGCTTACTTATTCAGGGGATGAAGCGTATCCTGGGACCATGATCTCGACGCTTTCTCCGGTTCTTTCTTCCCTTGGATATTTCATATCTAAAATCGTGATCGAACAGAAGCCAATACTTTTTCCTCGATTGTATTGCATAATAAATAACACTATTAATCATAATGATAATGAATAAAAATGACATTATTTCTCGAGGATATTATAGTTATCGCTTTTCCCACTCTCTACCTTTTTCTCAAGTCGAAAATGAACAATGCGTTACTATTGTCAGACTTTCTTCCCTTTCGTATATTCTCTCGCATCTCTCGGTAAGCTCATTGCTACGTGAAAAACAAAGAAAATAAAAAACGTCGCATCCAAGACTCACTTGTCCTTAATGTGTTAGAAATCCCCGTGGACGCGGAAACATCGGTTGCAGACTATGGTTACAAGCAGCTCAACCAACCGGCACCTCGACCTCCTTTATATAACCCAGCCTTTCCCTCTGGTGTTTGAATACTTGGAAAGAAGAGCCCGCGCTAAGGATTTATGTGTGTATAGATATATGCGAAGACGAGTTCTTGCTTCCACGGCCACTCGAATCCTCTCGACCTCTCGCAAATATATATACATATATATAGTAGAAGTTCGTACAGCTCGAGCGCTAGCGCCCTCGCACTTCGTTGTGGAAACTCGCGAAGCATGACAGACACCCTAGGGTATGGCAGATCGCCCCTCCACCCTGGCCACAAGTTTTTCGGAGAAACTTTATTATTTATTTTTCTCCGATCTGCTATTTTTTCCCGAATCTTTAGTTGAAGTGACGTTTAAAATATTCTGAATCGATGCTATCTTTAAATAATTATTTATGGATTATACATTATTTTAAATTCATTTTATTGCATGCTTCTCGAAATACAAAAAAATGTATCTCAGAAATGATCGGTCGTCAGTGGTGTAAGAACTTCCCTAATCAATTGGACTGTAAATTAGGACGACGATGTAGAGTTTAAATAATATATGATAATACCGTAAAATATTATTTTAAATATATTTTCTATTTTTTCTCCTGAAATCTATTTTTACTAATTGCACTTTAATTAACATAAAAACGAAATCGTTGAACCCGCCAGTGAGTTCACTGGGATCGTTTACTGCGGTATCTTTCAAATTAACAAATTTCAAAGTAATTGCAATTATAATTTCCGAAATCATTTATAATTATAAATTTCGAAATTATTGTATCATAATTTTCAGGTCGATGAGATGATCAACGAATTTAAACGAAATGCCTGATCATTATATCGATCGCCTCTCAATTTCCCGATTTATTTATTTCCGACGCTTGACGATTACGGTACGGTTAAAAAATCAAATTTTTCATCTGAGTAAAAGAACCTCGAATGATCGATTTTAGCTTACCGGATGAATAACTTCATCCGGAGTTATCCGATTGAAATTTAATTGGTGCGCTCTTTTCATGCTGGGGCTTTCTGCCGTCGCTTCACGGGAACGTTCATTCCAGACGACATCGTGCTAAGTCGATTTGAATGAATCCGCGCCAACCCGCCACATTAATTTTTAATCAATCGTTTCGAAACTAGCGTAATTAAAAAAAGGTAATCATAGTTACTACTGTTTTTTCCCCCAAGATTTGTCTTACTTCTACTAAAAACAGCGAAAAACACCAGTCCTAGTTAATTTGAGAGGCATTGTACACAAAATCTGACAGAGTG
Source organism: Netelia virgata (assembly GCA_951802705.1). NCBI lineage: Eukaryota > Metazoa > Arthropoda > Insecta > Hymenoptera > Ichneumonidae > Netelia > Netelia virgata. The sequence continues at coordinate 37,708,467 of OX637864.1, read as the reverse complement.
CAGTCATGCATCACGCGAGAAAGCTTCGCCGCAAAATGTGCTATAGAAAGAGAAACGTACCGAGAGGAGATTGGGGTAATAAAAGTAAGAGATAGGGGAGGAAGTAGGGAGGGAAGTGGGGAAGAAGGAATGGAGATATGTAAGGAAGGGTTTACGAAGTATGGGGATGGTTCGCACGAACCTATAATTAAACGAAGTGCTCTGCACCGTCATTACACTTCCTTGACTCTAATATTCCTCTCTCTCGTTTCTTCTTTCTTCTATATCGCGGATAGTTCTTTCACACTTGTCGGCCCTTAATCGAGTTACGAGCAGTACTTTCGTTCCTGAGAACTGCCCGATTTGCTGGCTCGTCACGATTCTCTCGTACACAGTGCGTCTGAATAGCTTCTTTCTTAGCTCTAGTATGGGGCTGAGAGAGCATTTTGCAAAACTTAAAAGTTTTTTTTTCCTAGTGTGTGATAATGCTGGGGCAGTTTAACCAAGTTGCTATACATATTTATACGCAGTCGCACAGATATTACGTGTGTGTGGTTCACATCCTGATACTCGTCGCATGTGAATAAGTTTTTGACTGTTTCGTATTGCATGGTTAACGTAGCATTTCAACTTTAAATACGGCTAATAAATTTTCCAAACCATTTTCTTTTATGACGTAAAATAAGATCTCGAAATAGCACAGAAATAAAAAATTCAATGCCGGATGAGTCGGCGGTTAATAGCGAAATAACCCGTGTATATATATATACATAGTATATATATATATATATATTGTGACGTTGCACAATGTTATCCTCCCCCGCTGCACCAGCTCGTCCCAAAGGCAGCCGTTCCACCAACCTAAAACATAAAGTATCAGTAAGTATGTCCTTTCCTTATATTATAATTGTAACTCGTGCAAACACTTACGCGCCGCCCCGAAGAAAACTCACCATCCACCGACGAAAATCACCATCGAGAAGAGCCACAGCACCCCAGGATCACCATCATCGCCACCCGGACATCATCCCGAATAACCTAAAAGAAAATAACCAAGGAACAAAAAAGGAAAAGAAGAAAGCAACCATTAAAAGAACACTCACCACCCACCGGAGAAAAATCCAACGCGGAAACCCGAAAGGAACATCACCCACCGCGCACTCGTAAAATCTACAAAAGTATCTTCACTTGGAAGAAAAATATCGTCTCCCGCACTCTCCAAATAAACTACCGCACATGTCACCGGCAACATCTCATCAGCTGTCCCCGAGCCATCAATCGGCGACGGTGACGCAATAACTAAGGAGATGGCAGCAGCGTCCGGCGACACCGATAGCCTTCCCACCCGTCCTACTTACCCGACACCTTATCCTACCATATCGATAAATCCTCGTTACGCCTAGTTCCCGATAGAGCCTGCCCCCAACATTGTCCCCAGAAATATCGACCCGAGTGTCGCCTCATCGATTGACCCGTGACCCGCGCGGCCAATCATGGATCAAGGATCTCCCGTGTCTCGTCAAATCAGAGGCACGGGAGAAATTTAAGAACCCGGAAAAATTCGCAAGTTCCGGCACGCCATGTGCCGGACACTTTGCGACGAGCGGTGTTAGAAGATAGACGTGCGACAGGAGAATATTAGAGAAATTTTGTTTGAGCGATAATTAGAGTAGAGTGCAGGTGTGAGAGAGATAGAGTGAGAGTGCGGCGTGAGTGAGGAAAGGACGAGGAGAATAAAAGGAAGCGAAAAAAATTACACTACGACGATCCGGCATACTCCACCAACACCCGATTCGAGGAAATTTGGGAAGTACGACGAACCGGCGAGACGAAGGACCGCGAGAGAGCGACAGAAAGAGTAAGTGTTTGCACCATCGAAGTTTTGGCACCGAGCTTTTTCACTTTTGTATTCTCCTTAGCCTTTACGAAAAATTTGTATTCAAGTCCTCCCCCCCCCCCCCCCCCCCCCCATTCTTGTTCCCGGTGTAGAGTCTCCCTAAGAATTAATTACCTCCGTGAATTTTCACGGAGGAATAATCATAAGTTAACCGCGAAGTGGAACGGCTGTGTAGTACTAAGACGCGTTAGTTTTAAGATTTTCCCGACGGCCTTCGACCGTCCCCGCCCGTCAGAGTTCGCGTTACCCGTGTTTACGTTTTTTTTTATAGAGTCCCGCGTTATCTCGTTTCAGTTTCCGCACTTGGCGAAATATTATTTCAACGATCAAAATTGTGGCCAGTGGTAATCATTAAGAGGCCATCGCGTCGGAGAACCCACCCTGAGCTAGCCCCCAATATTAATCCTCCCCTAGTCTTCCCAAAATAATTGTTTACACCCCCTCCCTTGTGATAAAATTTATTTTGTTATTTTTTTGTATGTAAAAATAACTGGCGCCCATCAATATTAACGGTATAAATTTTGTTTATATTTCCCCTGAGATCGTCCGCCGAAGTTAATAGTACGACTTTTTATTTGTTTTCTGTGATATATAATTGTTAACTAGCGATATCTAAATAAAATACGGATTGTGATATTTTGTGAAGTCGTGTCGCCCATATTCAGTTAATTTTTTTTGTCCCCCACATTTCCCCCAGTTATTCCTTTCCCAACGGCGTGACAATATATAGTATAAAGTATATAGTATATAGTATGGCACTAGAGTACTATAAATATATTCATGTACATGCTTGTATAATATCTTCAAAGATTTCAACTAACGTTAATGCGTAACAATAGTATTGTGATAATAAACGTAAAAATCATTAAAGCCTTTTTCATCGTAACAGTTTGGGGGTAATCATCGAAATGATTTGATTGAACACAATTGCACTCTCGAAATGATATACGATTTGGTCTTTTATTCCTCGAGTTCTGTATTGTGTGTTCCGGAGATAAAAGTCTTCATCATTCTCATATTGCTCTCTTCATTCTCATCCCTTACTACGTGGATACGGCGACACGACCGTTTGCACATTTTCCGTCTCACTCTTATCCCGTGGAAGCCTACCCGCTGTTGGCTCAACTCTCTCCTGGTCTTTCGTGGCAACTATCGAGAAACTGGGCAAAGTTTTATTATGAAACAATAAAATATGTGTGTATCCAACGAGACCTTTCGCAACGGCTTCGGGAGAGTTTGGTGCTCTCGTCCAGGAAAGGAAAAAGCACCGAGGGAAGTGATAGACGAAACGATGGAGTTACTCTTGCTGCTCTTGGATAGGTTGGGTCCCCTCTCAGCCCCTCTCACTCCCTCTCGCTTTCTCTCTCTCGGTCTTTCTCTCTCTCTCTCTCTCTCTCTCTCTTTCTCTTACACTCTTCCTTCCTGTCTGCGTATGTGTATGAGTGTGGGTGCGCGCGCCCACGCGTGTGTGTATCTCGGTTGGTGTGTCGGCGTATGTCTCCCTCCCTACTTCTTTGTCTTTCTCTGCTTTTGCCACGCTGAGCATTTGATTTACCGGCTAAGTTTTATAACGCATCCAGCACTTTGTCGCGGGTGCTCTTTCTCTCTCTCTCTCTCTCTCTCTCTCTCTCTCTCTCTCTCTCTCTCTCTCTCTCTCTCTCTCTATCCCTCTCTCTCTCTCTCTCTCTCTCTCTCTATCCCTCTCTCTCTCTCTCTCTCTCTCTCTATCCCTCTCTCTCTCTCTCTCTCTCTCTCTCTCTATTTCCCTTTCAGTCTCTCCTTCTGTCTCTACTTCGTTCTCTTAGCAGCCGGAAGTAAAGTACCAAAGTAAAATGGGAGCACAAAGAAGAGCAAGGGAAAGAGAGACAGAGATAGAGAGTCATGTTCTTGTATGAAACTACTTTTATACTAACCTCCTGGCTTCACTCTCCTCCAACCTCCGATCAGCTATACGCTTTTCGACCCCTTGGATAATATTGGAGCGTAAGATGCCATTGTACATTAGAAACTTGGAGTCGTTTCCTGAATAAACCCCCGCGACGTGAACTCTCCTACATTTCTACTTTATATTATCGACGAGGATTATATTAGGTATGCTATATATGTATATAAAAATAGACTGAAACTCAAAACATTAAATATTTTAATGAAAATATGACGAAATTTGGTTTTGTTGAATATTCTTATTGGATATCGCGAGGCGTACGTATGGCCAGAAGGACGGTAAGTACGTACGTGATACTTATACAGGGTGTCCCGCGCAATTGTAACAGGTCGTACCTCCTAAACGGTTGGGAATAGAAGGAAATATTATTGGTAAAAGTTCAATGGTATCAAGTGGTGCATAATAAACTATGGGTATGCACTTTTGTGCATCGGTGCATCAGAAATTTGCAACTGCACTTTTTAAAGTGCATAATACACTCTAAAGTACATAGACTCCCCGTCTACGTGTTTTTTTTTCACTCGAACCACGAATTTACTAAATATTTCAACGAAGACCCAAAAATTTCATCAAAAACATCCCCTAAAGAAATATTGTTTTCCCTATTTTTCGCTTCAATCCAGATAAGTATGGGGAACCTACCTATAGATCACGGATCGACAGGAAGAGAACATCGCCAAATTCGAAATTCAATGGAACGACTATCGACTCGGAAAGCGATAAAAGCGTCGGAGGGAGGTTAACTGGCGCATAAGATCGAAGTGATAGCATTGCGCGCGGCCTTATATACGAAAGCCTTCGTGTCTATGCAGGAGGGAGAAGCCGAGGGTAGTGGATCTATGGGGGAGGATTTGAGGGAGGGTTAGAGACGACGACGATGCACATTATCCGCACTCCCGGCGAATGCATAAACTCGAAATTACTCTCGCGAACTCTCGCTCGTGCTATATATCTTGAAGACATGCTTGAGCATAGAGGGAGCGAATGAGAGAGTGAACGATCTTCCCTTTTTTTCTCGCCCTCCGCGCCAACGACGCGTCAGAGCCCCCATAATAGTGTACTTTTTTTCAAATAGAAGCATGCATGTACGCTTGTGTATTTCCATGGTACTCGATGACTCTCGTACTTCGTCGTTCGTTTAATATGCGCGTTAGTTTCCGCAAGCCCCGGAACCAACGAGAGAACTCGAGACAATCCCCTCTTACGATATTACGAGATTGGCCTGGGAGTTCCAGGTTTTTATTATTTCTATCACGCGGTGCCGCTCGAATCTTTTTTTTTGTTTTCTTCCATTCGTATGTTTTTACTATTCGTTTTTTTTTTTATACTTTCGCTTATATAGAAGCATCGACTATACTTCTATGGTATAAACCTTACTGTACGAAAGTCACTATCGACTGTGCTTTCCTCTCTTCATTTTTTGGTTTCAATATTGTTTTACATTTCCGATCCGAGATCTTTGATCATTTTTCCCTCGTTTATGATTCTTTTCGGTATATATATTTTGTATCGTAGGATATATCATGGACGTAAAAAATACGCGATATATGTCTACGTGTAATAAAAATATCTCGACGCCACCTTTATTGTGTAGAAGGATTGAGCTGCGAGCGAGGAGAGGAGGACGAGGAGGAGTGGAAAGGAGGTGTTTGCGACGTTCGGGTATATTTGTCGAGCCTGATGGGTCTGTCATACCCCAGGGCGTTTGTTATGCTCGAGGGGGTTGAACAACTGGGGTACATGGAGGTATGATGCCTGAATCGTACGAACTCTCTTATTGTTATATACAGGGTGTCACATTTTAAACCCTCCAGTTGAATGTCTTTGAACAATAGAATTTTTAGAAACAATGTTTTGAATTAAAGTTTCAAGGTTTGAAGAGGGACGTAATTTGGTGGAGGATTTCAAGACCATTTCAAGGTCAACTTCTTTTTCTTAATTGGCTACCAGTATATTTTTTTGGAGATCCGTATTTGGCGTATAAAAATAAGAAACTTTCGCTCGAAATATTTTCTTAGAAAATCTCAGTTTTAGGCAGATAGTGTCATTCAGGACTCATCCCTTCTAGTATAGGCTCGACCATCTCTACCATCCTCTGAAGTACCGGACATATGTTCTCTCTCTCTCTTGTCCAAACAAATTCTTGTACGAAAAATTACACACTGTATGGAAATGCCTGGAAAGAAGTAGGTGGAAATAGTGCAATACATTAAATGCTTGAAAATCATTAGTGTAGGCACGTAAATACCACGTTATTGAAGTTTCTTCTACAAAATAACTATAATAATTTATGAATGTACGTTCGATGTTATTATAGAAATTACAACACATATAACCCTTAAGAGGTGCATTCACCTACGGGGTGTACGATATTATATTTTTTTTATTTCGCGAATATTTTCACTTAAGAATTATGATAGATCACGAAGTGACAACCTCTAATAAATAGTTAGGCAAGGGATTGGCCTTGAGGTAGAATAATGAAAAAGCGTTTTTCTAAAGATGATGCTATTTAAAAGGATGCTTGAGATAAATCAGTAATTAATGGACGTATTTAGATGAAATTTTTGACAGATATTCATAATAGAATTGTTAAGTCTGGGTTATACGACTTTGTTTTTTAATAAATCCCATACTTCACATTTTATTAATTTAAAACAAACCTTTTTCTAGTAAATAATCGCGTATCTATATGCAAACAGCCATAATTTGCGAGAAATTCAGTATGTGTATTTAAAAGGGCAACGGTACAACAAAAGGGTTTGGTAGCTTAGAAATTTATTATGATAAAAGAGACCTTTCATTTCAATCAATATAAATCAATAAAAATCAATGAAAATATACCGAGCACCACGGAAGAGGTATTTTACAGAATCGTCTATGGAAATGCCTGCTACATGGTCAAATTCAGTTACATAAACAAAATTTTCAAAACATATAATTTAATATCTGCTTAATAATCTGATTAACTGCCACGAAAAAAACATTGTCAAAATTCGGCCTGTTTTTCCTTGTCGCAGGTGCCTATAACCCGTTAAGCCATATAATGGCTTCCAGTAATCTCAGCTATGCGTATCCATTTGGTGGCTCTGCCAGCAGGTGTGCCTCTCTGTCTCTCCTGTAATGGATACATATATGGCAAGCTTGGTCTTAGTAAGGCCTATACGGGGATGCGTATATGCATCGTCTAGCTATTCTGCCTCAGGGTTATAGCTTAGCTGGTGAACGCTCAGTTTCTCGTCCACCCGATGCTGTTACAAGCTCGCATGCCAAAATACACGATGCATAATGCTGTATACGCTCTACACGGTTAACTGTTTAAACACCATCGAAAGTGGTCTTAGGTTATACTTCACACATTTGCTATCGCTAAATTTCAATATCCCTTGTTATATCGATGATGCGCGAGGGTGGTATTGATTCGTCAGTTCGACGAATTTCTTAGCCACCTTTTAATCAATAAAATCATGTCCACGTATTCCGAATTAAAACTTCGAATAGTTGCCATATTGCCATAATTAAGCGTTTAAGAATTCTAAAATATCTTTCAAACGCGTGTCATGACTCGTGAAATAACATAATGTCATTGCAAACGAAGTTTTTCCCCCCTCAATTGTAGTAAGAATACCCTAAGTGATATCCAATCCCTTCGAAAGAGCGATAGGTTCTTGCCTTCTCATGAAACCGTGCCAACTAAAAACACCAATTCTCCTCAGCTAGCAACTCCTATACGCAAAACTTCTCCTTCTTAAGGATTTCACCCTCTTTATCATAGTTGCGCTACCCTCACTACACCCAAACGCCGTTACAGACTCCCTCTTTAGCAGAATATATTAATGAATTCATACGAAATTTCAGACCATTAATCTTTTTCGTCTTATTGCATTTTGCGAAAAGTCTTTAGCTCTAGGGTGTCCAGCTGCCGGAAGATTTATCGAGCTTATCAAGCTCGTGATTTGATCTTTTTTCATTTGCTTCGAATTTAATGAAAGCCCGTCGGCAGTGACAATGCATTAAATACTCCATTCTATATTAATCGTTACTATTAATTTTATTTACGTTGTTGATTATTCATAAATATTATTGGCGCGATTATATAAACGAAATCTAATTACGTGACAAAATATAATTCATTTTTATGGAGTTACGAATGGATGATGAATGAAATTCCGTTTCGTTATATCGTGCTACATAGTACGTATACATAGGATAACGTGAATACTGACTATGTACGTAGCCAAGCAGCCCTATATGACGGGCGAGCTACCCCAGCTTGTTTCACTGCGCATTCGATCGACCCCACAGCCGATAATTGGCGACAGTCGTTCGTCACGACGACATGCCGTCTGATTACACCACCTGCCCTCGCATCCTACTGTTTCACCCTCTGTCTCTCTCTCTCGCTTTCCTTCGCTCTCTCTCCCTCTCTCCCACTCTCCCCTATCCACCCTTGACATCTCGCTCACATGGCTGTTGGACCGATTGTACGTGAGTCAATAAAAAAAAGCAATGTGATATATGTTGTATACATATATGGAGGCTTGCAGCCTAAATCGAGAGGTCTGTGAACCCCATCCTCTGCGATATTGTCTGCAATTTTTCATACGGTCAATCAATCGTAAAGTGTATGCAGTTTTTGAAAATACTATGTTCGCCAGCCCTGACCGATATTTTTTCAGCAAATATATGAAATAAAAGATTAAGCATAATTTAAAGATCTTAAAATACAGGAATAATTACACCGAACATCGAACGTTTTAGGCCTGACCTCAGGGTTGGCAGATCCATGCTTTAATTTTCCGTCGACATTTTGTGCTCGAAAATTATTTGTATTAAGTTAAACAATATTCTTAGCCCGGTTTAGTTTATGACTGGAGAGTTTCAATATCAAACAGAAGATTTTTTAGAAATACATGCTTAAAAATTTGGCAGACATTCATTTGTTTATGCCATAGCATCGGCGTTTGACAACGAACCTGATTGAAGTTGCAAATCGGAAGTCGTAAAATAACTGTCCATTAAGCTCTTATCAACGATCTAGAAACTTTCCGATTTTACGTCGCACGTGGATGAATTTCCCAGTCGAGCTAAGGGACGAAACTTGTGATCTTTGCACGCGTGACCGTGCACATTGGCCCGCGGTGTGGGGCTTTACATTTTGTTACCGAGGTCGACTGCCGTTGACGGCTTCCGGAGTGAGACTAATTTCGTTTGAAGATTAAAAGTAGAGCTTTGCACTTTATTAATTACTGCGTTGATGACGCATGGCAGATACGGCCGATGCACATCCCTCAGAGCCACGGCATCTATAACCCTCGACGTAGGTTTCGCACTGTCAGCTAAAATCGAGACGATGCGCACCTGATAAGCCGGTCATTTTATGCTTAGAAGATGAGTTATGACAAGCCGTCGACCGTGAGATTATCTCCGTCAGCTCTTCCAAAGCAAGGGGTGATAAGTGTTCTCGTAGTCTAACGATAATAATAATATTATTTATATTTAAAACAACGCGTATCTTATTTTATATAATAATCTTAAACGAAAATTCAATGATACTTTTTTTTGTATTTTATCACCACAAAAATTCACACTGATATCTGTAATAATTTGATTATTATTGCCTGGGATTAAAATATCACAGAATTCTCGGATACGTCCTATGTTTTGTGCAATTCGAAAAAGGTTTTCGTAGAATTTTATATGTTGACAATTTTTTTAGTACGATGTAATCGATGTGCGAATTTTTCGAATCGTATTTTTCGAAGTAGCAGTTTTACGCGAAATTTCGTTTCGTGTGAAACGACGAAACAATCAAATATACTGAAATATGTTGATATTTGTACGACGTAATATTAAAAAAAGAAGAAACGCGCATATACATCGATGATATATATACCATGTATATTTCGGTCTTAAAATTCCAAACAGTGGCCTTTTTTTCGAATCTCAAATTTGGATGAGGCAGTAGTAAGAAAGTGCGAAAGACGAAGATCATGAATTTCCCGTAATGAATTATTTACGAAAGAGGTGTCAAATTTTCAACGAAGAACGAAATCTAAAAAGCAGCCTTTCTTTTAACCGACCTCGTATTCATATATGCGAGAGTTTCGTATAAAGCTCATGGCGAGGCACTTCAAAATGCCAAGGTAGAGAAATCATGCGCATAAACTGCCTAGCACATATAGCCCGGGCCTTTAAGAGAAGTCCCCTGTGCGAGAGGTCGCGATGGTGTGGGCTCTCATTTGCACTCCTGGCGAAATGTCGACGATTAAATGTCAGCTTCTGGTGGGCGTATATATGCCGTCGTATATAATCGTCGTACCATCTACTGCACTTTAGGGAATACTCTATCCCAGAATACTATGTATTATACGTACCTACGTACGTACATACACATATATATTTATATATGTACCTACATACTTACTTACGTACTTATATATACATAGTTTCGACTATATATATATATATAGTCGAAACTAGTATTCAAGCTTTTCCCATCCCACACTCCTCCTTCTTCTTTCGCCAACTCTTACGACCAATTCCTCAACCTAACTCGTTGGGAACCCACCTCTTCCCCCTTTCCTCTCTCCTCGCTCCATACGTGATTGGTACTCTAAATCGCACACTACTCCGCAGATCCGGCTTCTGACATTTGACAAATTATGTACACGTCGACTCGGCCGTTGTTTCATAACGACATTTGTATCGTATCGAGATGTCGATGAAAGATAAGTTGCGAAGTAAATGAGGAAATTACACCAAAGCGAAGAGGGTTGACGAGAAACTACAGAAATGGAAGAAAAAGGGACGAACGATGTGTTCTGGATACAGAATTAGCAAGGGAGTTTTGGACGAAAGAAAAGCTATCTGGGATTCATCTCACACCGTCTACCTGAAGAGCTTGAGAAATTTGAGTAGAAAGCTAACTTGACAAGAGAAGCGGGTGCCGGAGAGACGTTGAGAACGTCTCAGCTCTCGCTGTTATTATTTTATCCTTATTTTTTTTCTCGCCTCAACTCAAAAGGCCATACTTTAAGATTTAATATGCACCATGCAATTGCCCTCGGTTTCTTCTCAGCCGAGGTTACTGCCGGTTGCGATGTATTGGGCGTTCCATAACACATCGATCACAGTCTTGCGACGATCTTTCAGATGTGGATTATAATTTTTCTTATGGGAAAGTACGACTGAAAAAACAGACCTGTTTTTTCAACTCTGTTTTTCAGATTTTTTTAGACTCTCATGCCAGAGATATATCGAACGGTGACTTCACTTGGCATTTCTATCGTCGAGTTCATATTTAACGAGTAGAATATGGTTGATAGTTTTTGAAATGGGTGGTTTTTTTTATTTGCGAGGCACTTCTAAAAAAGACATAACTCCAAAACTGGTTGATCGCCGTTTTATAAAATTCTCGAAGGTATCAGTAAATGGTACAAACGAAAATTTGTTCAATCGTTTTCAATAATCTTGGAGCATTTGCAAATTCGTATTTATGAAAATGCCATTTGATTAATTTTGCCCTCCTCATCAAGGAATCTCTCTGCTCGTACTCGATCAGACGGGTAGAGAACGGAATAAAAGTTATAGGAATATAAGGTGACTTGCAGGTCATCATATACACGTGCAGGAGTTGTCGGAAAGATTGGTCAAACCATTTTCGAGATACCATACGTAGCGGTTTGAATTTTTAAACCCCATTTTCGCATTGCCCGCCAATATTACGATCGTAAAAATGGCATGGAAAATTCAGTACACGCGCTCAGCTACAAGGAAAAAGACTGTTCAATCCTATTGCCGAGTATTTCATGACTCATGGTATATGAAACTCTTCTTTTTATTTTGATACAAGAATGGTATTTCAATAGCTGTTTTTGAATATTTCTATTTATTACACGTTACTGCAAAATTTATCAAGTCTCAACTTCAAAATGTAGCCCAATTCGCAACGTTAAAAGAAATGGACATAAAATCATTTTTAACATAAATCCTATTTTTCAGCTCTACAAATAACGACAAATTCGAAAAATACATATCCGAATTACCTATATGGAGTCAACGAAAAGTAAAAAATATCGAGAATTTCTGTTTCTACGAATTCGTTCGGATAAACTTACAGAGACGATATGAAACATTATGGAAAGATAATGATTAATACCTAATAGAATACCTCCTACACTTTATTCCTCGCTCAATTTTCTCTACATAGGGTCCATCTAGCTCTTTTCTTTTCTCTTTTTCTCACGGTCCTTGTTCCTCATCTTGGGTAACTACTTTCATCAACATTATTTATTCCAGCAGCGAAGAAGATTGAGGGACAGGGAATGGGAGAGAAAGGAAGGGATACAAAGTGAAAAAGGGGCGAGAGAACTTCACACTGTGAGCCTGGAGAAAAACCCTGGAGTTGTGAGAATATACCATGATGATGAATATTCATCGGGGCGACAACGAACAGAATACAAAAACAAATTTCAATTTTTGTTTCTTTCCTCCTTATCTCTTTAGGGTCAGTAATTGATATTTTATAGATTCCTTTAGGAATTGGAATTAGTATTAAAAATTATCCGACCGGCTGTATTAAAAGTGAAGATGCAAAGGGGTTATGGGACGAAATTATTGATCGTCCAGTGGTAAGAGCAGTTATGGTTAAAAGCCGCAAGGTACCATTTCATATCCGTCAATGTTACGAAGACTGGCAAAATCTGACCAATCTTTCCATCCAGCTTAATTTCTATTCACTGCAAATAGACTAGAAACTGCGTTCTACCACCGTGTTCCATAATTTTCATACAGCTGAAGTATTATCAAGTTAGTCTGTCAAATTCATTAACAAACTATATCCATTTATACCGAACAATTTGTTTAGATCCGTTAAATTTTCCGATTCCCACCCTCTAAAATATTATAAACCCACACGACATTTTATCAAATATGAAATTCAAAATTTGTGTTAAATTCCCGACAAGTCTATGTTTCGCATACCTAAACAAAAATATATTATTTCACACATTACAACATGTTGTTCACTTACGTACATTATATGGTTCACGATACGGCTTCAATTTACTGAACAATCGACGATGTGGTGGAGCAAGGGAAGGGCCGTGAGGGAAGCGATGTAGCAAAAGCTAGTAGTAACGGCCTTCCTTGATCGGACGTTAGCAGACAGCGTGCAACCGCATTTTGTATAACGGTCCAGTCCGATGCTCGCGATTACCAAGCTGATGGCTTGCTGGTGGTGCGGCACTGGCACACACCGTACCAACCTATATCAAGCTTGCGAAGCTTTCACAAGACTCCCACACCCACCATCGTCGACCCTCTATATCTTACATCACATTCATACACATCTAAGTGTATATATATATATATCTATATATATAAACTATTGTATTCGAGCTACATAGACATAGCTTGTGCTGTATGCAGGCATATACATCAGGGATGGAGTATAGCAATAGGCGCGGCGATAAAGTCGACGTTGAACGATAAACCCTCGAGGGAAGAGGAGGGTGGGGGGGGTGTTACGGGATGGGGCAGCTTAGGATCGCTGCGGCAGAATGTCACGAGCTTCCCCCTCTCCTATATATGCATGTATACTTTGTTCCACGTCGTTGCGTTCGAGGCCTATACGTTTGCTACCCACCTTTTCCTTCTTACCTCCATATCGCGACGCAGAAATACTTCTTATCCTCGATCTCAACTTCAGGAAACGGCTTAGTATATGTTCGTTCAGGGACCATACGCAGGCCCAGGAAGCTTTTCGTATATTGACAAGGCCCGATCCCGTTTCCCCACAAACGAAGTATCCGACGTTTTCTCTCACTCTCTCCGGTATTCGACAGGATTATGCGAGACACGAAAGGCCATTGGATATTGGCTGTATACAATTCACATACAAACGTGTATTACGAGAGTATAGTGAAGGACGTATACGTGTATGTAGAAACCTGTTAAGGACGAGTGTATAGGGAGCGATAGTGCACGAGAGGGAAGCCGCACACTTCCTGTTACAGCGTATACCATGCTTGGCTTAAATCCTCGAGGATATACATAGTGGACGAAGAAGCCCTAAAAACCCTTGCACCCTCCCAACCTTGGGTTTGTCGATGCCCGAAAGACCCGAGCTTAGATATGCTATGGGAGAGAAAGAAACATCGAGAGCGAAATAAATTTTACTGAACAGGAAGTTTTCAGCATATGCTTTACGGAATAAAATCGGAATTTTTGGACGTCTGACTGTTTACTTTCTTTCTATCGAAAAAGTAATTATTCGATCGAATTTCTTTTCATTGAAAATTATTCGAAAATTTATGTGACAAAACGAACTTTATTCATGGATATTTCTCGTACTTGTACAATAATTAAGAGTCTTTTAAGCTTTTGATTTATATTCGTTTATTGTTAAGATAGGTAAAAAATTGAAAAGTTCTGAGCTGAACTTTAATCTAAATGGCTAAAAAAGTGGAGAAAGCGAAATGGTAACGTGGGTTACATATAGATAATTAATAGGTACAGTTCCAGTTTAATAACATACGGAGAATAAGTAGATTTCTATACAAGGTTATAGATATTTTTTCTTCGGAAATTCCAACGAAATTCACGTAAGAAAGGCTCGATAGTAATAACGTATATGGCCGTTGGGTTTGTGAGATTTGATTTTTGTAAAGGTGAGTGTAGAAAAAAAACGGTTTTAGCAAAATGTCTAGCGCAGAAATTACTGTTCGCAGGTTTGATCATTATCAAATCTTTTCAACTTGAATTTAGCTTCAGTTTCGAAATAACAAACTAAAATTTATAAAATGAAATAAAAAGATCGGATTTTCGGATTTTTATCCCGCTGTGTACAAATAAAAGGCAGTAGCTTCCGACGAATAAGGTCAACACCGACATTTAATTGAGGGAATTTGGCAACCAGTGGCTCTCATTTTAAAAAATCACGATTAGTCGTTTATCGATAAGTTCCCCCATAAAAATACAATATTTTTTAAAACCGTTCATTTTTTATGCGAAACAGTGCAGTTTAATTAAACAATTTCAGTTACACGTAAAACCGATACAATTAAAGGGAACCAATACAAAAAAAACCGCGCGCGAGCTCTGCGGATCGTCGAGTCCTCCAATATGTCCAATATGTTAGGTACGTCAAGTCATCGAAATGGTTTTAGAGTCCATGCAAGTGTTCGTTGGGATCGTCTCACAATCAGATAAATTTAAATTAATAAATTTATATACCGGGTGCTTATTTACAATTAAAACAAAATATATATTTTATCAGAAATCTAATACTTCTAATGGAGTGAGGAATTTCATACTCTATGGAACATTGAATATACTCTAAATAAACACGCAGTTCAATGGAGAAATATATTGGTTGAGCGGTTCCTGAGATCCAACACCGTACGGACATCCAATGAACATCGGATGACGATATTAATAGGCCACTGTTTTTAAAAGTGAGTGTCGAAAAAGTTATTTTTACGAGACACGTGAAAACCCTGATATTGGCTTTCTCGAAAGACCACCGAGTTAAAAGACCAGCCGGACCATCTATTTTTATTATTTACCATCTATTTTTATGGCATAAAATAAGATGTGAAAATGGCAGGCGAATTAAAAAGTTGGCGTTGTATGAGTCTTCGTGGGCAGACTAAGCCGTATACTCATGAAAGATTCACCGCGGTGATCCTCATAACTATTTTCCTGTATATATAACACTTTTCAGGTGATACGTTGGAACGCGCTAGAATGTGTCCCGACTGCATGCGAGCTAGCAGGGTTCGTGCTAGGGAAAGAGGGATCTCGCTCGTGCCGTTCTCGTCCACATTGACGTAGTGGAGAGAAAACACACTGATAGACGGAGCTGTGTGTGCCTCGTTCACTCCTGCATTCATGGAATAGCCTAGCGAGTTCGTACGTTCCATGTGCTTTACCACTACGTACAATTCACTATACGATATATGTAAACCTATACCCGTCCGCAGGATAAGTCCAGGAGAGATGGGACACGTTTGTTAGGTTACTATATGTTCCTTCGCCATTCAATATTTTTCAATCGTCCGAATAGACTTTTATGTTCAATACTGGCGATACCTCGCCGCTATCCTCCTAGATATTGTAACATTCCAGGGTTCACAGAAAACGTTAATTATTTCACGATTCCTTTTCTTCGACTATTTTTTAACGATGGTGCACGTTTTCGGATCAGAGAACGGAAATATGAAAAAAATATATAATCTGTTATTGTACGGTAAAATTTAATTCCAGGCACGTAATATCAAGAAGTACATTATTTTTGGATCCCTTGACGCTTCGGGGAATAAAGTCATTTGCGTTACCCTGGGTTTCATCCCTCGTTGACGACAAAGAGGGTGGGGGTTGTGTTATGAGACGGTAAATTGATCATCGGCAGGCTCCGAGGGAAGGATGTCTTTCGGTAGCAGAGGCACGTGTTATGTAGGGGACGCTGCTCGGATCGTTTCAGTTCACGAGTTTATATCGGGGTTAAAAATCAATTCGATCAAGTGACACGATTTATGTCATTACTTTATTTTTCGATTGCAAATCTCATCCAAACGATTTTCCCCATGATTTGTCATTCGAATCATCGAGACAGATCACGGACCGGGAATTTCGCGCTGCCTCTTCTCCCATGGTATTTCTTCATTTCTGGAATTGCACATCCGAAGCTCATAGCTGTTTGCTTCACAAAGCTTGCACATTGCAACAGTTGGCATCTAGAGCTCGGGGGCCTGCTGGTTCGAGGAGAAAGCTAAGCAAGGGTCCGTGATGGGGAAGGGGAGCGAGTCTGCCGGACTTTTCGACGTGCGACGAAATGGTTTTCTAGAGGTTCTCTTTCGAGCACAAGTCATCGCCGGCAGGTACACAGAAACACGTATGTATATACGAGGGAGACAAGACAGAGGGGCGAAGAGGTGATGAAAAATTCACGTATACTCTTGGAAAGATACGTCAGTTAGATGCTCCCAGACGGAAAAGTTTGCACGATTTGTACCGAATACTCTCTCAGGTTATACATAAAGGGTTTAACAACGTGAGCGCCGAGCGACTCTCGATCGATCTTTTTTTACTTCCACATGAGAATAGCCGAAGGTGTTAAGCGGAGAGATAAATATCGTTTCTGTCGTGCGAATAAAAGTGGATGAGCGCACAAAATGGAGATTGATATTCTTCGGACGAATCGTTATGGGAAGGATTCTTTTTTAATTCCGTTCAATGCACCATTTGGCAATATTTCTTAAATTTATAAAAGTAATTCGATGGAATCTAACCAAGTTATAAGCCTCCAATGTAGGTACGATGTGGATGAGACTGCGAAATTTTCGTAAAATCTAAACCGCTTGTTTCTTGAAACAACGCTTTCAGAGTCACCACGAGGTTTTCGATAACTGTTCGATGAGTTTCTGTCGATTTTTGCGTGCTTTTTGGGTAGAAAAATCAGTACTTACTCGTAAGATATTTTTTAATTTATCCCATTTGTCCTCATCTATTAGCAAGAAACGTGAGATTATCCCGTCAATATTGAAAAGAATCGAGTTACGACAACACTATTGATTTTTATTCATCAAATACGATAGAAATATTCAGCTGAAAAAATCTTTTAAGGAGAAGTATTCTACAAAAGTAGGGGGGGGGGGCGAGTAAGTAACGTGATAAGAGTGAAATATTTTCAGTTTTGGCAACCATCTCTCGATCACGGACGGTTTTACGAGACATTAAACAAATCGTTTAAGCCCTGCCAGAAACATGCTGACAGGTCGATTTGTATTCTACAAGTCGATGCTATTACATCTATACACATATATACGTGACAGTACAGTGTGTTCCACGCGTGGGTGGAGCACGCTTGGAACTGCGGAAACGTTGAATTTTTCAGGGCAGCACGACGATTAATTTTAATTAACGCAGTCAATTTTCATCGGGCCGCTCCCCTTAATTCGTCAATATTCGAGGAATACTTTGAGCTCTCGGTCAGAGGATAGTGGACGAAGAAAAAAACTGATAGGAAGAGAGGGCGAGACCAAGAAAGGGAGGATTCGTCTGTTTTCGAAATTGGAAGAGTGTCGAGAAGAAAAAGACAAAAAGTCCTTAATGACTCGCTATTACGAAGGGACGACCGTTCGGGCGTGAAGATCTCGGCAACGGGGCACTCTAACTGCCTAGAAGAAAATTACCGTGTGGATATCAGCGAAAGAACGCAGAGTGAGCCAGAATGTATAAAAAGGGTGGAACGAGAACCTTGTTTTCTGGCTTCTTTTTGGCTTTCTCGCGCATGCGCGTTATATATATACAACGATATCACTGTCATCTTGCAATATCTTAGAGATCCGAGAGGGTTGTCAAGTAGGGTCGCAGGAATGAAAGAAGAGAAGGGAAAGTAGAGACGGAGTGTAAGAGGCACCCAGATCGAAGAAGAAGGAAACGCCGCATGGCTATGCCAAAAAAATCCTCCTCGCCATCAACACCATCTGTATGCGACCCTTAAGATTTATTTTTTTCCTTCCTTGAGGCGTTTCATCCTTCAAAAAGGGATCCTTTTGAGTAAGGACTAAACATGGGAAAAAAGAGAAAATGGACCATATTCGTTATCAACGATGGGCTTGCAAAAATTGTTTGGTTTTTGTGTTGTTTCTTGTTGTTTTGCGAGGAAATAAATGAGAATCAATGCAAGAGCGAGAATGAACATATTTGGAAGGGAGGATCTCCAAAATACCTATGTAAAGCTTTTCCGTCTGGGCATACTTTTAATGGAACATCATTATTCGTTGCGCTAATTTTAAAAATAAAAAACACAGCAATATTTTCAAAAGTGCTATTCACTTACGAGTCGTTGAATAGCAGTGATGATTTCTTACCTGCAACAGAGAAAATGTATCACGATTTAGAGAGTCGATAAATAGGAAATACAGATGCGTTAGTCGTAGTCTCTTTACA
This sequence comes from Netelia virgata, assembly GCA_951802705.1. NCBI lineage: Eukaryota > Metazoa > Arthropoda > Insecta > Hymenoptera > Ichneumonidae > Netelia > Netelia virgata. Next base: position 37,689,688 of record OX637864.1, on the reverse strand, counting down.
TTTAAAAAATAAACGGATTAATTGTAACGAATGATAGAAAAATCGGATTCGTGCAAGTCTGAGAAAAATAGTCGAACGAAGAGAGAAATCGGATTTCTAATTAAGCCTCCTATTCTCCCATCACTCATGACTAAGCCGCGCGAGACGCCAAGCAAAGTGGCTTCATAAAAACCTGTCGAATCCTTGGGTACACCACTAATGGGCAGGAACGAACGTCTCCGAGAGATGGCTGGAAGCTCGGGTAATCTTATAGGCCTAGAGGCCTAACTGCTGTACTTAGTATGATTAAACTCGACAGGTTTTATTCACACCGCTCTTTATCATACTTTCCTTTTGATCCATACCCGTTGGTTGATTTTAGTTCTCACAATAACTCTCGGATAATTTTCGTCAATAGGAAATTCGAACAACCTCGGAATGCAAACTTCGAAAACTGTTATGATTGTATGAATAAAAATTCAAAATATAAATCCTCTCGAATAGAAGTCACGGAATAAATCTCGCAGTGGAAGCAAAATTAACGACGAGGAAATTTAAAAACGAACATTAGTAGAAGGTCTGCCGTTCAGCCCACCGAGAGTAATAGGCGAAACGTGAAAGAAATGAAAAAAGGGTGCAGGTTGATCGTGACGTTGCTCGGCAAACCTCCGCAGTGGAAGCTGTTCGAGGGGTTGTCGCCCATTTCCGTCCGTTGGCACTCTCTCGAACTCGACGAATCGATCTCGATAATTGAATAATCAATCGGAGCGGCAAAGGGCAGAAATGCCGTTGAGGGGATGGTTTGAGGAGAGCGACCTACGGACTTCTCACTCTCCCTCCTCGGTGCCTGAGCCACGAGGAGCTTTCGCTACCCCTGGTCTCCATTTGAGAACACGCAGAGCCAACTGGAGCCTATGGTAAATGCCCGGTGCACCGAGACGAATTTATGCCGATCGAGATTCAATTAAAAATTAATGATGGGCGGCGACTGAGGGTGAATATGGGGATGAGGCAAGTTTTCCCTCCTATGTGCGTCATTTGGTTTGATTCTCAAGCTTCAACAGAACGTCCCAACCCATTGCCCGTAAGTTTCCGTATTCGGGGAAGAATTAACACAGAAACTGTGCAACCTCCTACCCTGTACCAACAACCCGAACATTGGGGGTTTCTGCAAGAGTTCGCAAACCAATTGCACGTCCAGACGGAAATTTTATCACGGACGTTGGAATTACTATCGCAATAAAATTAATATTCCTCGCAATAGAGATTAAGGGTGGGTCTGCCATTAACGGTTTCTTAACAATAGAGATATTTTGACAACAGCATAAAATGTTAGCTAGGTAATTTTCCATTTGGTTTCCTGCGCAAGGTTTTACATATAAGAAAATGCGAAGTACGGCATAATTCATAGAATATCGGAAAACCTATTATTCGTTTAAGAAACCGACTTCCTGCTAAGTAACAAAGAAGTTATAATACTCTTGAGAGTTGTACAACGCACTTGGCACTTCATTATTGTTATAGGCACTTTACCAGTCGTACATTCCCAAACCAGTTATTCATGTAGACATCGAGATATTCTTGGGAATCGGAGGTCCGTTAGAGAATGAGCGAGAAAAAAAGACGAGGCAATCGGTAGGTATAAGCCCTGAATTGATTATGATTGCTCTGTAAAATGTTGGATACATTTGTCTGTACAGAAATTGAAATACCGAGGTCAACGTACGTCGAAAGGACTAACAACTTACGTTCGGAAGTGCAACTCAATGTTCATAAATTATAATCGTAGTTCATGAACATTTTCGACGAGCCCTATGGCCCAGTTTCCATGAGTTTAATTGCAATTGACTTTAAAGTAGACATTATTAAGTAAGACTCTAATATAATGAATATGAACATAATTCAGCTTTTTGTTTTTATCGATTCTTTTCGAAAAATCGTACAGTTTGTGTTTGTATTTGAAACGATGTCTAGTTTTTCCAAATCATAGAATTGATGTACACGCAATTAATTTAAATAAAAGCGCAGATGACAAGCTTCAATACCGAAAAAACGTAGACAATACACCGTCGATGCATTTTTTTGCGTTCTGAATCAGATGAAATAAATTTCGCATGGTGTGGGATCAACTGCGCGTCCCGAATTCCACATCACTGAATATTCGTGCCAATCTCACTCTACATTCACTCGATATTTAGAGTACGATATTGAAGTAATGAATGTCATGTACCGGTGTTGGGGTTGAAAAACTCAACCGCGTGATTCACCTTCGAGTACAGAAAATTCTCGTACCGTCGGTTTTTGCGATCAAACAATCGCCGACCAAGTGTTTGATCGCAAAAACCGCACAATCGCACTACGATCCCCCGAGAGTGCAAAAAATGTGTGCGACATCATTTCGGTGTTTCTATCACCACAGCGATTCGAGGATCGAGGCTATATAAAAACGAGTTCGGCGGCGTTGCTGTTTGCATATTGGCAGCGCATGGCAAATACGGAATGGTAATGCTGTATACAACATTTGTCATAATTTTTCACCGGTAAATAAACGGCGAACCAGGAAGCTATATTACAAAAAAGTTATGTGGTCTGCATTCTTTGGGGTTGATGCCCGTATTCTACAGATTTATCCCAAATTTATGAATTGATTTATAATTATTCATATAGTAATTCATAGTAAAAACTGACAATTGGATTATTCCCTACAATTTAAATCTTCCAATGGGACTCCATCGAAAGGATTTCGATTGCCACAGTCGTTTAACAGAAACAATTTAGGTACAAAAACGGACTTTGCGCAAATTTTATAACACGGGTGTCGGACTGGAATGTACAAATATTGTTTACCTAATCATCCGCAAGACGCGCTATCTATCAGATGTCGTCCATGTGACGGTAATATACGTTTTTGTAATTTGTCGTCGGTAATTAAATTACCTGTTGATAACTATAAATATATTAATATTAAATGGACTCTCTTTTCAGTTCACAGAGCTTTTCAATGTTCTGACTAGTTAAAAAAACTGTTCACTTAATAATGATAATTAATATAGAGGTTTTTTAAATCATCGCAGATAAAGTATGTAGATATTCCTAAGTGTAGCAGGTGGTATTAAACGTATATTATCGAATGGTATCGAATAAATAAATAAAATGGCGACAAAAAACGAGAAAATGGACGAAGACAGATGATACCGCGATTAGGCTATACATGCAATCGTAAAAGTGAATGCACGCATGATCAAATTTTCAGGTGCACACAGTGCTCGGTCGAGTTCAATTTTTCATTCAAATGTGTGAATGCATGAAGCAGCGAGGGTTGAAACAGATAGAGTAGAGGGAAGAAATACAGATGGCTTCACTAATCAGAAAGTAGGTGTGGCAGTATTTTTTTATTCAACGATCCGCTAACAGTAACTCAATCCGAAATAAATTCTAATTAGGCCGTATACGGAGGGTTGAGAAGTGAGGCAAAACGAAAAGTCGATTGACGATGCTCATATATAGGGTATTCCATTTTAATTTGTCGATGGAAATAACTCTATTAACCCCCTCTCATGCGATTTAGCGCGATGAAATCCGGGCCTAAGCGGTACGGGTCAACGCGTGCGACATTCGCACGTTACAGCTTACAATTAATAAATTCTAACTCAAGTGGTGGATTTTCACTCGTAGCGTTTGTATTCGTGTCTGGGTTTACGTTTGATTTTATTGCACTGCCCTCCACCCCTCGCCTACAAAGGACGTGCTCATGCCCTTGCGTGATTTAAAAAAATCCAAAGTCCCAAATGTCTATTGCTCTTGAGGCTAGAACCATTTCTTTTTTTCGGATTTATTGCCTAGACTGTGACAGAGAAAAAATGATACGTTCTCATTTGAAAAATCGATGAACACCTTTACGTAGTGTTCACACCAAGGCGGAACAAAGTCCCAATATTACCATCGCATATCCCCTTCGCAACCATAGAACTTTGATGACAAGCTATTTTTCGTATGATCTTATTTTCTCAATTTACTCCCTTTAATGCATAAAAATCGAGACATCCGGTATAGACAAAAGCTCCTGGTTCAACGCTTTTTATTCATGTTTCAAAACCTGTTCATCGTTTTAAGTCTTGTTTCTCACTTTAATCCATTTCTCGTCACTCTTGACGCTAAATCTGAAACTGCAGATAATCCCATAACGAGGTCATCTATTTTTAAGCTCTTACCCTCTCTGTGCCTGCTTCAATCTCTCTATCTATGCCTCCGACTCTTTGGTTCCACAGTTTCGGCAATGCCACTGATTAATGAAACGCAGCTTCCAACTGAATTCGTCCTCCTTCCAACTGAAGTCTCTTTTATTCTCGAGCAACAACAGAGTTAGAGAACTAGTAGAGATTCACAGAGATATAAAAGGAAAAGAGGGGGGAGAGTGGAAGAGAGGATGAGGAACCAATTGCCGATTCCCGTTGCAACCTCATTACGCAAATTAACCGGCCCGTTGGAAAATAGACAGGCGCTGTGCGGATCAGAAATTTCAAGACGATAAGGACACTGTACAGAAAAGTATCGCTTTTTCCATCACCAATTCTTATGCAAATTAGAGGCATCGATAATTAATTTATAATGAATGAAATTTATTCAGGGATGGAACTCATTCACATATAAGAGATTTTAAACAACTAGGAAAGCGGAGTTTATGTAATTTTCCGGGGTGAAGTCGCCGACGTTGGTGATTGTTATTTTGAAATGATCAGTTCGGTGTGTGAATGTGGGGTTTTCATGTTTTCTCCCTCTTTCGACTGAGATTGCTCATCTTTTCTTCTCTTTGCTCTTGTCCTCTCTCTATATATGTGATAAATATAATCCCTGTAGATCTGTCTGCCTGTCCATTCGCTTCTAACTCAACTTCTATTGAATAATTTAATGCAATTTTCGCTATCGTATAGAGCGTTTATTGCAGAAGGTTTAAATATATGGAACATTATTACATGTGATAACGGATATATGGTGATATTTGGTTGGGGTGTCGTACAACGTAAGAGGAAGAGAGCGGTATTGGCGCGACAGCGTTGCGGGGTGCGAAATGGGAAGCTGCGCGTAACGCAGCACTATGGCGGAAGATGCAGGAGGGGAAGTGACTCATTCGATAACAGGAATGTTGCCATACAGCTCCCTACGTTGCGCAAAATTTTAAAGGTTGATGAAATTAAATTGATACAATGTAGTTTTTCTCATGGCTTATATGTTGCTTTTAGAGGATCAGTTCTGCAAGAAACCCTCTGTATGTTCTGAACCCCCAACCATAAATCCAAGAATGTGTCATATCAAGAAGCACTGCCCTGAAGTAAATATTTTTCAATATTTGTCATGGCAGAGGTTAGTAACTACTCTCTATTCTGAAGTATCCACACAGATGCTTTAAATTCTATACGTCTATCTACATAATTAAAAGGTTATTCAAAAGTACTAATATTCAATATTACATTTATAACGAGAGAAGCCGCGCGGTCAAGCTAGCGATAGATATTATTATTGAATTCAGTACTACTTTAAAAATAAAAAATTAAAATAAAAGATCGGCACAATGGTTATAAGAGAAAATTGTAATATTGAAATTTTCTAACGCTACGACTCCAACGATTCGTCAAGCCAATTAAATAGGCAAATTTAGACTCTTAAATATGCATGTGACTGCATTTCAACCACGTATTGGGTGACCTAAAAATGGCAATAAATTAAATTAAAGTTCTTCGCTAGGGTAACGAGAAGAGAGCTTTGGAATACCGAGAGATTTGGTTTGGGTCATTGAGCACTGAGTTTGGGTTGAAAACCAACGCTAACCCTAATACGATATGCTATCTCGCTACGGTTGGGATTCATTTCATGTACTTACCGAAATTCGGAAGAACTTAATTTTTCGAGCGTGAAATCGGGCTAATCCCAGGGATATCTGAAAACCACCCGTCCAGATCATGGGTCTCGAAGCTCTCGGTGGCTACGTAAGTCTACGACGCGTCCTCTGCCGGGCCGATGCGCCTCGAAATTAATCGAGGAAGCAGACCCCAAAAGCCGAGACCATAGGAATAGAGAAAGATCGAGGGAGCAACCGAGCTTTAGAGTAGAATTGGGAGACTGGAGGAAATTAGTCTCGAAGGGCTCTCCGGGGTTGTCGAACTTCTTCACCGTTACATGCTCACCTCGTATTTATTTAGTATTTATCTTTCTGAAAGATGAATGCGATATGACGCAGTCTAACTTGAATTATATATTAAATCGATCACAGGTATTGCTATCTCCGAATGAAAATTATTTAGCGATTGTTGCAGAGTTGGGCGGGCTGTTTCAATAATTATTCTTCTGCAGAATTACTAAACTTACATAAATGAAGCATTCTCCTTCTATTATTTTGTAAAATCTTCATAGAATTCACTCACATCGAGCTTTTCGAGATTTTTACAATTATTTTATGGACAAATTTTATCATCGACGTAAAGATCAAGATCCTAGAAGACGATAATCTATTCTGTTGGCTAATAACGACGTAATTTGGAAAGTCGCTATTTCATCTTTCGTCGGTAAAAAAAACCGCTGACGTTTGACCATATCCGTTTTTAGAGACTGTCTCCGACGTACTAACTTTTATTTTATGTTTGTACAAGCGTTGGGTTGTCCCATGGAAAAGAGCGTTTTATCTTAGCGGCATGTAAAAGCTTTATAGCATACCACACGGACAACTTGGCCAGAGATGTTTTTTTCAATGGGTTACCCATGTAAAATTCCTGTGTCACGAATGGAGATAAAGTTTGACGCCCGTACCAACCTCGACATCCGTTCCAATCGACGAACTTAAATGTTATGTGAGGTACGGTAGGTACAACTCACGAAGTCGCTAAAATATTCAGAAACATTCCAAAGTTGAGTCTACTAAAGGCTACGAGACTTCATTCATTGCTTCAATGAAATCTCATATTGAAGTCCTATTTTGGCGACACGTTTTGGTTTTACGGTTTGCAAAACTTGCCGTACAATTCACCCGTTAGCACTTTACATTGTTGAGGCAAACAAGTGTGCATATATATGCTAGGAACAGAAGCGGGGGAGAGAGTGGGTGGAATTAACCCCGGTTAGTGGGCGAGCCAAGTTACGATCACGAGTATGCATTATGTGTATGGTGTATGTAACATGTGCTCCTAATCTCTCAGTATATCAAGCAATAATGGGGTACTGGAGGAAGTTGGCCAGCTCCCCCCTCCCGGCCTTCAGCCCCATCCCCTCGCCCCATCTTCTCCAAAACCGAACGCAGAGACAACTGTATGTACACATATAGTATGACACGAGAATGAGAGGAAACGAGAGAGTGGTCGGGCGTACGAAGGGCGGAGAGAGAAGCGTTGAAGAGAGACAGAGTACACAACGCTACACTAAATCTACCATCAAATCCTACCGAAAGCGTTTGGCCTTCGGGAAACGCGAGCTTCTCGGTGTGCTTTGCCAGTCAGCGACCCTCGGGGAGCTCTTACCAGCCTTACCTGTTACCCTCACTTTCATCCCCTCAACCCTCTCTCACACGACCCCTTAAACCATTCTCGGTAATGTTAGCACATGGATATAGCAGCAGCGGCAAAAGCCATTTCCTTCGAGTGGCCGGTGGTCTTCTAATGACAATGGAATCCTCTCTAGGTTTCCTCACGCTTGGGAAAGTCCTGGCTGGAACGTCCGGTGTTGGGACTTTAGGTATCCGTCGAGTACTTAAACTCGGTATATCACGCAGGTTCCCTCTCCTCTTTCTTTCCCTCATCGCGGAGCTTTCGTATTCGATCCATCAATGTTTTCTGCGAACGTGAGAAAATACTCGTTCATCGTTGAAATCGTGACGCTCGGCTTGGACGATGAATACTCCACAAGAACTATGCATTCTGAATATACCTACCATCAGCTGGATTGTTCCGTAAAATACCAATAAAATCTGTTCATCTTTTATAAACGTGCCATTAATCCGAGAACACCCGGATTAACGGCACTGGATTAAAAAGTGATCGAGCGATAATAAGTTGTCTAGGTAACCGAGCTTTGTAACATTCGGTTATTAAGGGCTAATTACATCGAGTTGTATCGATCTGCCGTAATCAGCCATTTATTTCTCTCCAAATTGAGAAAGAATATTTGCATACCAGTTATGTATTTTGTTGTTATTCTTCAAGCATGTGATTTGCTGCATTATTGATAGTTTTATTTTAGACATTTACGTATTTGCGAGTGTTTATTAATTAAGATTTTGTCATGATTTGTCCCAATTGAGTTCGAATTAAATCCCCCTTTCCCAACAGGACTTGAAAACCAACCATGATAACGACGGATTACTTCCCTCTCTCTCCGACCGAATATTTAAACTTTCCGGAACGAAAGTTTACAAAAATCTGTCGCCCGGTACCAGATTCTCACGGTCTATCGTCGTGAATAATGTAGACGCTCCGGTCAGTAAGTAAGGGATGCGACCGTTCGTTCAAACCGTCAGGTCGTAAAACCTTTCCTACTTAATAGGCAGTGATACAGGTGACGTGCACTTCGAAAATTTGATCAACAATCATACGAGCATTAAACAACCCATAAGGTTGTTTATCATATATTCGCCTCCCAGAAATTGTTATAGGGAGGAAAGCGCGAGGGGAGAGGAGAGGGTAGGTTCGGCACGATATACATTAATCGCGAACGTACGCCCCGCGATTTTCGAATCAAACAAATTGCTACTCGAAAGAAAAATAAACAACGGGTGAAAATCGAAGAGAATGCGAGATTCATGATCAAGAATATATTTTCAATCTGTAATATATTTGATTCTCTTTCTGAAATTTATTTGGAAAAGAATTATATTTATTAACCGCGAGGGCTAGAAACGACTTTTCTCGGATTTCTTGATACTCGAAAGAACCATTTGCAAATGTATCAGTAATTATTTATATTTTCTGGCCGAGTTTAGGAAACTTTAATTTACATGGAGACAGTAGGGATTGTGAATTCAAGATTCAATATTCAATTTCACGAGTCAGTTTGTAAAAGTAACTTCCATGCCCGAAGTGCTTGCCGAGTTCAGGGGATGCAGTCGATGGTTTATTCATACAATAGACATATTTACATATTGCCTCTTCTAGTACTACGCGTCCACCAAGTTGCTTGCACAATCTGATACGTGAAAACTTGAATCTTCGATTCGTAATCTGAAAATATTCGTGAGAACCCAGTCTCATGCAAATCATATTAGTGTACAAACTCGGGCCAACTAAAATAGTGGTTTATCCACATGCGGATATCGCGCCGCTCGGTCTAATCAACAAACAGCGATGACGTTATCACCAACATTAATGAACAATCATTGAATCTTATAGTTGTTTCCAACGTTTAAGTACGACGTTGATGTACGACTATCATCGATATGAGGTACCATGGTGGTAGGCGAGGAAGGAGAACGTGGTAGGGATAGGGAACGCGGGTCTGCGGAGTGAGCGGCGACCAGCGTATAAGGGAGATGGCAACGTTGCCGCATTGCAGGATATTTCACAATTTCGTTCGGATACCTGGCTAGCCCGTTTCGAATTACTCCGTGCCCCCATTTTTATGCAACGCACGAGCTCGTTATGCGAGTCCAAAAATATGTATACTTTGGTCGATCTATTGATCTAATCGATAAATACAATGATTTATAACAAAGAAGCTGACATTGCAAGATAGGGAATTACTTCAAACGCGGTCAATAAACATTCTCGACTTATAACAAATAATTAATTTATCGGCAAAATACTTGATGCCATTGCCGAAATTATCAACGAATATATATTGGGATAGACAAAGGTGTAAGGTAGCAGCTACGATAAAAAATGTCATTGATTCGATCAGCTCCTGATGCAACTTATCCTCTTCTCTTAGCGTATATAACGCGGGATGTGCAAATTATCAAGGCCTTCCCCCTGCGTCCGATAATCTCTCGAAAATCGATATTTTTGATCGTTATATTATATTTTTGATTGGGAGTGATGGAGTGGGAGAGAGTGAGCTTTAGATAGAAGGACGACGTCGAGTATCCGAAGAGGGGGTGAGACGATGATGCAGTGGGTATCTTTGGGCATGCTGTAATTAGCAACGTATCAGAGGCCTGCTCAAATACTGTTATGCTGATGCTTCGCTGGTAGTACCAGAGAAAACTTTCAATCCCTTACTCATTCTTTCCAGCGACCTGAAGTTGGCTCATTGCGAACTCTGTCTATAATTCGCGCCATCATTTGACCATTTGCATTTACATTGTTCTCAAAGGAAGTTCAATAGATGACATCATCGGATTCATGAAAATAAATATATTTCTAAATCGTTCTGTCGATAGCGCTTGCCACGTGTAGTCGTGCGGTTTCCATTCGACCACAAAACCGATCCATTGGGAACCTTACGAGTTTTGCGATCTCATGGGTAGATGGACTTATTGCTGGGGAGACCGAACCGTGGGTAAGATTCGTGTAATGGATTAACCGGTCGATCGGCCCACGGATGAAACGTTTCCTATGCAAAGGTAACGCGTGCGTGCTATCAGACGTCATTATCGAGGAACAAAGTGTTGGGCGCACTGGATCCTCTTCCACTCTCTCTCTCTCTCTCTCTCTCTCGCTAGCTCTCCCTCCTCTCGGTTCTCGTCAGTGCGAAATGTCTAGGACCCCCAGAGTGTCGGAGGACCATTACGAAGGGGCGTTCCATCATAGAGAACATCAGCTCCAGACACACTCTCTGCTTGACTCTCTCTCTCTCTCTTGCACGCTCTCGCGGTATTCTCTGTCTGATATAGCGACACATACATCGAGTCGCTTTGCTTTGGTCGGTGGCTCGTGACCTCGCTGATTGGTAGTGGTAATTAACGTCCTGTCTCGATCTAACGGTCCTAGTTATTCTCGGCATACCCTTCGCCACCAGGCCAAACTGCCAGACTAAGCCTTCCGCACACTCCGGAAATGCTTACGCTTAGATCATTGTTGCATACGTTCGATTTAAAGTGCCTTGGCTACGTTACATACTTGTAATGAAAAAAAACTTATCCGGCGGTTTGACTTTTAGGAATAATTAGAAGCGTATAATCAATATTAAGGGAGTAAATTGACAGAACCGGTCATCACGAGAAAATATATATTTTAGGTTGTCATGCGACAAACAATAGATTAAAAATGAAGTCAGATTGAAACTATAGATGAGTTTATTATCGAGGGAACTACGATGGTGAGATAGATCGTTAACCGCTGATGCACACTTTTTGGAGATTTTGTAATCGATCCTATGGACGGTTGTAATTATTTCCAGCAGTGCGGATAATTACAACTCTGATTTGATTTACTTTAAGAAGGTATTACGGCTGTACCGGTCATAGTACAGGGCATAATTCTCAAGGTAAAGGATTAGAGTTTATCGATCAATTGATTTTCATCGGTTAATCTCATAGCCTTCATGCTGGAAAATAGCCAAAATCCAATAGGTGATCCCATTAACCTCATTTCTTTTTCCATTAGAACGTTGCAATATTTAGTCTCTCTTAAACCCATAGAGTTAAAGGGCTTGATCTTTCCAAATTACCCATTTTTGTGACATCAAATAATATATTAAATGGCAGGCGAATGCAAAATTGGGAGCTGAATCGATCAGAGATTAATGATAGGGAATAGTTATATATAATGAGATAATTAGTACGCTTGCCAATACGTAAGAAAAGTCTCTAGGACTTAAAGACTTTCTAAACTTCCGGAGATTCTCTATGTGACCCTAAAGTGGCACCTGGATTTACGGCTAAGTTCGACATATACCTTCATCCAAGTAATGGGCTCTACAATATAATACATCTATATATGTATACATAGTAAATTACGTATACGCATATAGCTGAGTTTTGGGAAAGATGCATCACGGAAGCCTAAACTAGTATGACTAGATTTTCCTTCACGATCACATTCACATAGCTACGCTTTGCTCGCTCAATTTTGGCCATGCAGGATCACAAACTTCACCATGATGTAATGGACGTCTTGCTACGGATTATCGTCTGGCATGGTCTACTTGACACTTCGGAGTTAGCCGGGCTTACATTTTATCGTCGTCTCGGTTCTCTCATGGTGCACATGCGCAGATTGGAAACTGTCAGGGCCACGTCGATAGGAAACCGCTGAGAGCCGAACCGAGTGGAGAATAAAATATATGTATGTATAGAAACGGTCCATCTCTATAGTTACGTAAATCGTGTCAAAGCTCTTTGGATGCCACGAGTGTCACAATTGGTTGCGTCAGACGGAAACTCCAACAATACTCTTTCGAGATTGCCTAGGAACGTCGATCTATGAATTCAATTTCTCAGGTTTGTTTATAGTGCTGATGGATGTACGGGGAGACTTCGTAGATTCTTGAAAACAGCGTGGTCGACATTTTTAAAATGTTCCATGACGTTCGTTCAAATGACACCTACAAAATCAATCATTGAGTAAAATCTGAAAAGGTGAAAAGTGAAACACTGCACAATATGACGATAATATTTCCTAGTTACGTATTATATCAATTCATTGATCTCTTTCACTGTACAGAGGGTGGGCAAATTATTATACTTAAACTTGAATTATGTTAGTGATGTTTGAAAGACTGTATTTTGTCAGTGAAAAATGGTCGTATCAAGATAAAAAAAGCTCCAAGATTCTAGTTGTGAGATCTCCTAGCCAAACATTTTAATGAGCTACGGTTACTACGCAATCATAAGAAATACCGCGAAGAAATTTAACCAAATTTTGTTTATTTTTTGTTTTGGTCCAGGGGCTTACACAATTTTGTTTAGTTAAACAAATACATGGACCAGATAGCCTATTGTTTCAGCTTTAATTTGCTTTTTTATTTATCTCTTTACGTTAATTTTCGGCTGAGATTTCCGATTTTCTTTGTATAGTGTTGTCGATCGTGGTTGATAATCGTATGGTGGTATGGATAGTGGTTTCATCTTGTGCGAGGAATCCAGTGTGCTCCAAGCGAGGCAGATAGAAAGCCGGAGAGAGGAATAGAACTCCGTCATCGTACGTCCCAACGGTGTCGCTAACGAGGAGGCCGCGTCGTTATCATCTAGGCATGTGACATACACCTATACGGTGCGACCGAAGTATATAGATACGGTATCTACGCAATCGCCTGACCCACTGACATTCCAGAGGCGTTTGGCGATGATGAATTTAATCTCGTGGCGCGTAGTAACAGAAGCAGAAGGGCTTCTCGTCATTCTACCAAGCGGTATTTAAGGGAAGATGAGCCACGTGACCTCTCACTTTCTCTCTTTCTCTCTCTCTCTCTTTTCCTGTGAAATGCTAAAGCTTCATAGAATATCGAATAAGGCACTGCGCTAACGATCTAGTACGTCATCCTCTCCAAAACGAGTATCTTTTCACAGACTTTTCTTTCTGACTGCTAACCCGTCGGGTACAACCTGCCTAGAAACAGAGAGAGAGAGAGAGAGAGAGAGAGAGAGAGAGAGAGAGAGAGAGATAACACCCGAACGAGTATTATATGTAAATCTTCTGTTTAATTATTCGGTTTCGAGCCACTGCCGTATATCTTAATTCGATGTTGTGGGTCTTAGCGGATCTGAGCTTTCAAACGCTACAAGCAACAGTGGCGGTATGGATATGGAAGTAGCCTCTTCGTACTAATTGTCCATAATCATTAGTGGTCCACCCAAGTTAGCCGCCGTTGCGTAGCACCTGTTTCCTAGTGGTGATTGCTTAGCGACCTTTGTCTAACCACTGTTGGATCGCGATGTTTGCCTAGCAGTGATTCATCTCATCTTAAGGGTTTCCGGCGTCATTAAAAATAAGGTGTCCAATAATGAAACGTATTACCGCATTACTTGATCTCTATCTATACAATATTGTAAAAACATCCTTCAACGTCTCCAGCAACATATGGTACAAGGATGGAGAGCGACCGATGGGTCTCGAGTTGAATAGCCACTGGCTTTGCTACATGGGAAAATTCCAAACTACGAACTGGAAAAAAGATAATTTGTTTGACTAAAAGGGAAGATAACGGGGCTGAAATAATATATGCTTGAGTGATCGATCGATGGATCGTCTCGTATCGTTGAGGATTCTCTTTTGGCGCAAGCACGGTGACTTCCAGTTGGGAGGCCTCGACACGGTTCCGTGGGATAGAGCCGGTCCGGCGGTATAACGTCTCGCTGCCGCAAAAGACCGATAGCTGCGACATCTCCGCTGCTGACCCAATTACTAGTGATGCCGGTAATGCTCGCGGAGGAAGAGGGCCACTGTCAGGGAACCATCGGATTACGTTTTTAGTAGCAGATAAGATTGTCCGCGACGAATCGATTTTATGCCTAGGTTCGGCCGCCCCTAGAGTCGATGCTTTTGCAATGTTGCCAATTGCAATGGTTATATATATCCACACCAGTGTGTCCTAGTTTCTTATTATTGTGCCGTGAATAATTCGTAAGACCGAACGAAGGAAATATTACAATCGAATTACTTGAACCGTATTCGATATTGTAAGGTGCGATTGTTGGTGACGAAGCCTGACGTCTCTGCCACCCGAAGAATCGCGTCACTGTGAACGTATCGGGTCATAGGACCAAATTACAACCCAATCACTTTTGGTACAGCAGCTTACAGCCGCGATATAGTGACCACCGCGATAATAATTAGACGAGGTTGACGAATAGATTATTAAGGAAAATCCCATATAAAAATCCTGTGACCGCGGAAAATCCTATTGTCCGTTACAATATAATTTTGCCAAGCCTTCCTTTCGACCAGGTTTTGCGTTTGCTCGATTGAATTTTACCGTATATCTCGATATTTCTTGCTGATACTGGTTGTGAGCGGAAGGGCATCGATAGCCAGGATTAAGGTTTTTTTGGACGTTTTTGGATCTCACGAGTCAGTAGAGGTAAGGGAGGATCACTTCATAAAAGCAGAATTCATAAAAGCAGGATCTACTTTATAATTCGTTAATTTTACAGAGTGGGAATTATGTCCTGCAGTATATTTAGGTGCAGTAATTGATGCATTGTCACAATAAATAAATAAACATATATATTTATTGTGCCGGTAAATATTCGGCATAACGTATATATTTATGCAAATATACAAACTGTGACAATTTTAATAAGGAAACTGCGTGAATATAAAAGCGTTCTACATTTCCATCTCGCCATAAACTGTGGCATCATGCTAGTTTTTGCTGTTTCTGCTTTTTATAATAATTACGAATATCAATAATAATGTATTTTATTGCATATATAAATTGCGATTTGCAGCAATGTTCGAAAGCAAGATAAGATAAACTCGTTTGGATGCGAGCCAAAATGCATTATTGTTCAGCGGGCATGCATCCCGAAAATTGAAATCTGTTTATATATATATATATATATAAATTAATGGATAATTTAGATGGTATAACCGTGTCGAGATTAGCACAGCATACAAGATTTCGCAGCGTCCTTATATGCAATCCTGTACCCTTACTCCTTACTCTATCTCGAGGTGATGAGAGTTAACTAGTTGGAAAGTTGGGCTGTCATCGAGACGTCAAGGAGCGCGTCTTCCCGCGGTCTCATCACCTTAGTACGAAGCTTCCTCTTACTTCGCTAGTGGGGCTGTATATACACCTATATGTGTGTGTATGTGTGTGTGCCATGATATATTTATATGTATAAATCGATATGTATAACCGTGCTTTCCCATTGGACGAATGCTAGCTGAGGGTTCCATTACTTCCATCAAGCCATACGGTAATCAACGAGAACTTTATTACAGAGCAAGTAAGAGAGAGCGTCTCGGTTGAATGCTCGACGACTATTAAACCACCTATTTTTCTCCTATAAGTCTCATGAGCTTCGCAGCTCTTGTTCTTACGAGTCACTCTCCCTCTCTTTCTCTCTCTCTCTCTCTCTCTCTCTCTCTCTCTCTCTCTCTCTTCCCCTCTCTCTCTCTCTCTCTCTGACTTCCTAAGAACATTCATCAATAAATCAAAATCCATCCTCGTTTTTCTTATCGCGATGTTGCGCGGAGCTATCCCCACGCACTGTCTCCTTTCTCCCTTGCCTTTAAACAGTTTTTTCCCACCCTTTCCTTATTTCTGAGCGTGTTCAGGCATGACTACGAGACTGGAATCTCTCGTGCTTTCTATTAACTTGCTTACGCAATCGTGGCTACCTTTCCAACTATGACTTGGCACTACTACTACTAGTAACGTAATCGGATGAGGGTTAGTTAGCACGAGTACGTGTATGTTCGACGTTAATTAGACACGTACTGGAGGCGAAGGAACTCGGTGCATTACTGTCTCGCGTCCGAAACGTATATGCTTATATGTCTACAATGCACGCGTAATTTCAAACCACGCCGGCCGTATATGAGGGTTCGAGACAAAGGTAGCTCAAATGCTTGGCGATAAGCTTTTGGACAACCGCAAGCTTTTGCGAAAGAAAAGAGACAGAGAGGATAATCCTAGCTTAAATCTATTTTCGAGGATTTTCGAGGAACTTCGGCTTGAAGAGAACCATATTTGGACCCCCCATCGAATGCGAACCGACCTTTATACACGGAAATTGTAATTTTCAAGCTTCGTTTTTGTATTTCTCGTTGATCCGATTCGGTTAACTTCCGATATAACAGAACCAACATCACATATAACCGAGTAAAATTTATTCCTCTATTAACCCCTTATTGCATGAATTATGAAAGAGATCAAATACAATTTTTTTAGTGATCACCTCTTTTATTTGGCGCCTTTACCGCATTGAATCGAAAAAAAATCTTTTAACATACTGAAAAAAAAGAAATTTTACCAGCCATATATGGCTTCGTATGTGGTAAGGAGTTAAGACAGAATCCTAGTTTCGAATATCGACCCTGAAACCTAGAATACAAAAACGTTTTCGATTTACTTCTCGAAATTCATCTAAAAGACTTCAAACTATATAAAAGATTGTGCGTTAAAGTAGAGCGAATGCGGACCTTTTTGCACTTTTATTAAATGTTGTAGCTATCTATTGTATAGGTATACTGGGTCGATCGTATCATTAGTGGAGCATGGTGTTTTGGGGGCCTTGGCTTACAATATTAACAAGTTGAAAGTAGAGCAATAGACAGTCATGACTCGATAATCGTCGAATATGTATGTGCGTGTTTGTGTGAATATGTGTGTATTGTCTTGATAATTTGGTTCCTTCTTTATGTCATTTGGGTAATTGGAAAACCGATTAGGTTATTAAATGGAATGGAATTCGAACATGTTACTAATTTCTGTCCGCTACTCATTTCTTCTTGGTTGTTTTTTCCCGGTAAATTGAGTTTGATCTCGCTAAAGGTAGGTTGGCCTTTCAAAAACGTCAACTATTACGTCGTGAAATCGCAATTCGTGACGCGAACGTCGAATTTGTGGCAAACAAATGGTGAATATACATGATGAAGCACGACATCAATATTTTTGACACAATCTATCATGTTTTTTGTGGGTCTTTCGAACACTCAAGTTGGACGCGTGAGCACCAAAACTGTGATTATGGTATGTACAATATCGTACAAAGGGTTGCTTTGTCATCTTCAAAGTAGACGACGTATCGGTGTTATTACAAAAACAAAAAACAAAAACCAACACAATGAAGATTATTAACATTTTGGAAATAATTATGTATAGTGTTCTCGTACTTCGTACAAACTTTAAATATAAAAATCGGACGTTTGTTGATAGTCATACATTTTTAATAATCGTTATGTCTTCTGAGTTACGTGGTCTTTTATTCATCGCTTCAGAAATAAGCTACAAGAAAACCGTTTGGCGATTGTTACAGATAAGATGGGCCATTTCAGAACGTGAGAATCATTTCGCGACTTGTTACTGCGCATCTTCATCTTGACCACAGTTTGTTTCTTAACAACATCGACCGACGATATTTTTTTTGCCTTCCTATTTCAGCAGAAAATGAGGGCAGCCGTAAGAAAACAATTTGAGAAGCTCGTTTCCCCCATTTCATTTTTGATGGCAGTTCTTGCCAATTACAGAATTCAATAGAAACCCCTTCCGCTTCTTATATTTTCTCTTCATTCCTATTCCTGTTATTAGTACGGACAAGTCACGAGGTGAAAACCTACACCATTATGTATTTAGTATAGTTACTGCGATAACAGAAACCAACGTGAGTTGCGTAGGAAGCATTATTTGCCGGCCTAGCTACGG
The DNA here is from genome assembly GCA_951802705.1 of Netelia virgata. NCBI lineage: Eukaryota > Metazoa > Arthropoda > Insecta > Hymenoptera > Ichneumonidae > Netelia > Netelia virgata. The sequence goes on along the minus strand of OX637864.1, from coordinate 37,671,478 downwards.
CATTTCCTTATCTCGTTCAGGTATTAAAAAAAATGTTGTATCTTTTTAAGGTCTGAATATCTCGAACAATAAAGGTCACAGAAAGTAAAATAATTTAAAGTTAAATTATTATTTATCGTTAATATTTGATATTTGTGATAATTTTAACAGCGTTGTGAATTCAATATTTCATTAGTTAAGCACAACATTTGTTCTCATCGCAAAAATTTGCGACCCGTTGAAACTTTTAAAGTAATAATAAATTCCAAACAGTTGTTTCGAGAAGGAAAAACATAATTTTTAATGAGGATCAGATGTATTGTATACTTAAGGATTTTCATTTTATGCCAAGAAACCTAAGCTGCATCAATCTGGGAATTTGTTATTGAACCTAAGTATACACACCATTTTTTGTTAATTTAGCAGATTAATAGAAACATTTTTGTTCTCAAATCAATTGGTTGAAAAATATATTCTAATAAAAAATGTGATTCGGGAGGCCATCGAATTAATGACAAAAATGAATGCTGAAGCAGGATGGAAATCGAAAATTTTCAGATTCCTTAATTATATTCTCCAAAACGTTCACTATTTCCGAAATAAGTGAATAGAAGAAAAATGAATCATGAAGCCTTTCTAGTTAATAGCACAAACTGGATGGTGGCTACGAGGTAAAAGTAGCTGGTAGAAAATTCTTTATAGATTCATTCGTATCGCTCCAATATATCCAATTTTGAATCGGTATCATGCAAATCGATATTCCCCATTTGATATGCAATGAGGCGATCAACGTGCAGCCCGTTCGCCCCCACCTTGCTCAACGTAGTCGTACCCCCCACCATCGTCGCCATCGACGTCGTCGTCTGGCACGTCGAGCAGGGTTGCCGGTTCGGGCAACCCTCGGGCTTTGGGTCAGGGAACATATAACGAAGCGATACCAGCCAAAGTGGGTGGCGGTGGTGATGGCGCCCTCTCGTGTCCATCGAGGGAATCCCCGTAATCGTTGGATCACAGAGTAGCTCGAACAAAAGGGGTCGCGAGTGTATCGAGCATGTAGCAATGTTGCCGTACCTCTACCTGTATCAATCGACTGCGAGGTCTCGGGTTGGGCTATTTTCTATTGAAATATTAATCGCAGGCGATAGGAGGTGCACAAATCCTGCCTCGATGGTGGTTGGACGATCCCTCGGAAGCAAACCTCGAAGCCGCAACATTGCATCACGTGAAATTTATCGCGTGTGTCTGCCCTTCCTACCTTACACCGCGAAGCCGCCGGGATCGTACGTATATCCGATAGCAAACTACCGGGTCTCGTTGCGAAGTCAGCGATATAGGCCGATGTACAGGGGAAGAGAGTAGAGGAATGAACATCGTATCGATTTCTTCGAGGAGTTTCAACGATTATGCGCTACGATGAGTTCTGTCCATGGTAGACCCAAATCGGGTTCCTCGTTTCAACTAATGGACCTCGGGCCCCGAGCTTCAAAATCACCCACTCAAAAACCTTCCACCGATTTTTACTATAACTGTTTAGATCTAGGCTAGTCGTGTTGGATAAACAATTTTTATATTCCAATTCATATTTCCAATGTAGTTTTTGTTTGCTCAAATCTATACGTTAAAACGAATAGACTGTTCGATAATCCTGGCGATGGTTTAAAAATAAAAAAAATTCTGAAATGTTACCTACGTTTGATTAAATATCAAGAATTTATCGGTTTTTTGAGGGTCGATGCCTCTTCCGCATTGTTATCGCGGAAAGAAATCAGATTTATAGGAGATTTTGACGATAAGTACCAAACTTGCAATTGTTCTTGATTCGATGTTGGCCAATTATAATCTTGCAGTTCATATGAAGAAGATATAGCTGGGAATTGGAGGAGAATCAGGTGGATCGAATAACGCGCACATATACCTACCCGTGAGGATTTTTGGACCTAGATGAGAGGCAGGGGTGGGGGCAGGAGAGAAAAGCTCGCTAATATAAAATTCTGGTATGTGATGACGATTACCGAATTGGCATATTCTCGAAAATCAATGGGTAGAAATTCGCCCCATACACATTCTCGTCATTGGTTTACGACGCGCACGATTGGACGATAAAATACGACGACCGAGAATGAATTTGAGAATTGATTGGGCAACGAGGCTATCGTGCAAACGTTCGCCATCGAGCTTTCTTCGTCTCCCTTCCTCGCGCGAGCTTTCGCAGTTCGGCTAGAATGACCGACGGATGTAATCCCTTTCGAATTTCGGTGTGCTCTCGCTCTATTCTCCGCCCTCGTTCTCTTCGTACGTGCGATATCCCCATTGGCTTTCCCACTCTTGCATGGATCGTAGAGGGAGGCTTGATCATCATCAGTGAAAAGTGCATCGCGGTTGCCAAATTGCCGCCGGAAATCATTTTCCCGGAAGCGTTAATGTTGCAATTTCATTTTAATATCACGGTTGGGGGTAGACACGGCCGGACAGACATACAGAATTGACGAATGAGAGAATGACAGAAAGAGAGAGAGAGAGAGAGAGAGAGCAAGCGCGAGAGAGAGAGAGAGAGAGCGAGAGAGAGAGAGAGAGCGAGAGAGAGAGAGAGAGAGAGATTTGCTTAGGACATGCACGTAATGGGTGCGTATCAACAAAATTACAGCGTTATTTAATTTCGTTGATCTAGTATTGCGATTGGCAAAAATGCTTAGGACCGAAATTCTATTGTAAAAACCCATTCGATTCGTCATTAAAATTGTATACATCTTCAAGGCTTATGTTAAAATAAGTTTTTGATGTCTGATTATGGAAAACACTTTTCGTTGCTTATATATTCTGCGCACCCTGCCTCTCGACTCATCGATTTAGGATTGTTCGACAACGCAGGTTGAAACATTACCAACATAAAAATTGTATCAGGAAGTCGCGGTATTGCGACGAACAGTTATTTTTTATTCCAATTCGTCGCATGAGAATAATATTCTTTGAACAGGTCAATTACGACTTGGAACAGCTGTTGAATTTCGTTGACCCTTTAAAATTTTACAATATACACGGAGTTAATATTGAATTTGTGAGTAAGTACACCGAGTTTCAAGTCTATCATCGAGAGGCATTCCATCGTAAATTTGTTCAGGATTCAACCTGATGGATGATAGTAATAAGTATTTCCAAATATTACATATGGTATTCATTTGCAAAATCTCATAATAATTAAACAGACTAACGTCTCTCAATTAGATTGTTTTAAGAGATTTTCTCAGAACCTCTCCGGTGGTCATCCTATTGGCGTAGACTTAGAGTATCGTTTTTAACCAATTGCCCGAGTATTATTCGAAAGATTATCAGCCGCATGTAGTGTAAGATTTGTTATCCGGCTAACGATCGATTGGTTTACTTGAGAATGAAGAACGTTTTGTATTTCTTGAATTTAAAAAATATATTTCTTTGATTCTTTTTGAAAAACCGTTAGTCGTTGATACTAGCGAGTGTAGAACCTGTCATTTTTATTTTCTATGATCCAGTGCAGAGTCACAAAAATCTTCATCTCGAATTTTGAGAGCAACGTTGTTGTAACCAAATTTTTAAGTTGGAGGAACCGGGTTTCAGTATTTAAGCAGAGGATTTATTTCAAACTCATGACATACCACTGATACGACCAAGTTCCCAAAACCCCTCTGCATCTCGCTTGTACTGAACAACATTCGCTAAAGTGACGAGCATTTGCATGCCCTTCTCTCCAAAAGAGTCCAAAAGAACGTAGAGAAGGATAACACAACAACCGGTATAATCAGCTTGACTTTCTATGACCACGTAATTGGCGAGCATTGCCTTTGGATTACTGATAAAGCGTGGAAGTACAGAGGGGCCGAGAGGTATGCATTAGAGACCAGGAGAGAGACCAAAAGAGAGTAAGGGAGTATGTGATAAAGAGGGAGAGAGTGTGAGAGGTTAATTTGAATTAATTCAGATAATTGGTCAAAGTAATTAGTGCCACGAGACTTGAGGTTACGATGCCCTTTCATCCTGGCTTTCTAGCTCTCTCTCTCTCTCTCTCTCTCTCTCTCTCTCTCTCTCTCTCTCGCGCGCGCGCTTTCTCTCTGTCTCTCTCTTCTTATCGCATTCTATTGCATCTCTCTCTTGCTCGAGATGGCCCAAGATCTTTCTATACTCTGTTTAATGGGAGAAGTAATCTTGGATCGATCGAAAATTCGTTCGTTACGGTCACGTCTATGCCCACAGAAGACTCAGTAAACGTCTTGCCAGCTGGAATCACACAGTTGGTCAGGACCGACAGCAGGGTCCGAGCATACCAGGCGTAATAATTATTTTAAGTATTCGAAAGGTAGCCGGTGAACGCATCTTATTCTTGATATTCCCCGTTCAATTTTTTAGGTGAACATTTGAATAAAATTTAGTTTCCATGCAACTAGCTGTTTTGCCACAAAAAATAGGAAATTGGTTTCAAAACCCATTCCGAACATTTTCCCCCATTCCCAACCTCGGTACGTGATCATAAAGAAAAACATTGCTTACGGTCGGAGAATAAATATACCTTCCGAGTCAAGTTTATAATGCGGCCGCGAAATCTATTCCCCCGGCTCAAGAAAACTGCACCCTGGGGACATCATCATCGATATAGACGAATAATGACTATATAGAACTATTCGTACGTTGGGCACGATTTTGTGTCGTTTTAATGGCTATCCTCCCCTATCCCCTCTCTCCTATCTCCAATATACTATGGACATATACGTATACGTATAGTCTTTAGGTTTCGATCCAGTGTATGCAACTACACATGCATAGTCGCTGTGTCTGAGCGGAATAAGCTTCGCGCTGTACTATTTCGTTAGTGTGTATTCCGGGGTTACTCCCGCAAGCCCGTCATGTCCCCGATCGTAAAACGGCATTATGAGTTACGACTGGGAATTAAGCCTCGTATGTGCCGCCAACCTCCTCTCTGGTTTTCCTCTTTTCCTTTATCGCGCGAGTTTCCAACAGACCCTGGCTTATTTCTACGTTGGTCAACCTTCCGGGTTATATGGGCCAGGAAGCGTGTAATTTTATTGTCTTCCAAGCAAGATGGACGAAGTTCCCTCTCTCCACGATCTCTATTCGTCGGTTTCATCGCACCCTTTTTGCTATATGACTTTGATGCGCATCACGATGATTGTCCGTATTATACATTTTTGACGTAGGTACTTCTCTATTTAACTCGCGTGCCTGACACTTTCTTTTAATGGCTCAACCCCCAACTCGCCATCTAACCCCGCGAAGGCTTGTGTCGGCGTCCAAATGCATTTTATGAAAACTCTATAGCAACGTGTAAGTCGTTCAAATCCAGATTTCGAAGATATAATTTCAAGGAAAGACTATATATAATTTACAGTTTAATTAATACGTCCACTTTTTCAATCGCAGCTTTATCGGCTAAGATTTTGTCAATCTCATTTGATCGATAATAATTAACAGGACCATTAACAATCGGTGCGAGGGGACTTTCCTTTTCATATTATTGAGATCTGATTAAACTTACAGGCGAGAAGTATTGTAAATGCTCTTAACTGCATCGCTTCCGCTCGGCGTTAGCAAAACCTATGAAACTTAATAAACCTTCATACATCAGCTAAAACCTTTGGTCCGGGTAGTTATCTCGAACGTGCGAAATTTCATTACCTGAGTCCTGACGTTAAACCAGGTGCAATTACTCCCTGCAGTTGAAGTTTAATTATTCATAATTTTGACCGGGTACTTTAAAGAGGGTTCAGGTTCGATATTCGTTATTAATCGAGGGATATGACCGTGGGACAATTAGGTACCCTTAATGAAATGTAGAAGGTCCGCAAGAGTGGATTTACACAAAACGAAAAAACTTTTCTACTTCTAATGACTATTCAACGAATGTCGACACGCTTTCGAAGGTTCGCGCTTTCGATTTTTGTTCACCCACCTATCTATTGCATTACCAAGTCGGGTTATCGTTGCGAATCAAGTGCTCTCGCTCGTGCAGTCAGCTAGTCCCCGAGGAACAGTACGGACTAGAGAACGTGAACGTTATGAGGACAGAAGGGTAGTATATATAGTGACGTACACGAGCATACACACGAGGGGATCGTGGTCCTCGGAGGCCGAAACGTGAATGGTTACGCGAGCATGCCGTAAGCGTGTGGTGTTTAACATGCAAATTGGAGAAACGGGGATTCGCCAGCATGAGAGACAGAGTAGAACAGCAACAGCGTGTATCCTATATATATATATAGGATACACGTCCGGTTAGTTCTATCGTATAGCGTACATATATACATATAATACGTGTGCGGGGGGCCGAAGGAGGAGAACGCAGTGCGTGATATTTCCAAGTAGGACGAGGAAGTCGAGGGGTGTATGACGTAGGATTATATTCCGGATTAGAGAGGGAGAGAAAGGAGGGATATTCTCAGTAACGCGTGATGGTCAAGCTTGTGGAGGATATGACCAGTCCCTCTCTTGTTCACCAACCATGCCTCTCTGACCTATTCTATATCCCTAATGGCCATTCGGCAACTGTTCCGGCATCGCACGCATAATGTAACTTGGATCATGAGTCTTCGTATCTAGACAGCTTTACAAAGCTGAGAGATCTGTATATCGTCCATAGAAGCGTGCACATATGTATGTGTGTATACGTGTACGGACCAGGGGGTCTGCCATCCCGTCCCATAGTACGTGGGACGCTAGACTATATGCTATAGTTACGGGTGGGGGATGTAGTATATAGGCTGTTAAGGAGTATCTATAGTCACCGAGCGGATATATTTTCGCGGAATTGCCATAGTTATCGAATAGCTGAAATTACGGAGTTGTAGTCATGGAATGACCATAATCGCATAGGGCGTCGGTATATTCGGGAGCGAGGGCGCATAACCCATGGCTGCCCGGCTATCTAATTCAGATATATTTACATAAAGGAAGGTTATGATGTTCTCTTCGGTTTTTAAGTCAAAAGTCGAAAAGCACGAAAAAAAGTGCTTGGTTTTCTAGCGATATAGATTTTTAAGATTATACATTTATGATAATATAAATTGATGTACACGTATTCTAGGGCGATAAAGGCGCGATATATTGGCCGACAAAGCGATCGGTCAAAATAGCTAGGCGACTGGATATACAGACACGCGTACGGGTCATATCAAGGAACATGAGTTCAGTCACGCACTCTCCGAAGACCCTAACGTTCGTCAGTGAAAAGCGGGAAGGAAATTTACAATAGTAGTATACACAATAGAACAATAGCACAGGAGCGAAAAGCTCGATGCTTATACATATATACGTCCACAATATGTTGCTACGATAAAACAATCTTGATCTTTCGGACGCGTCCGGCAAATATCTCGGGAAAGATTAAGAACCCTCTCATTCATTTCCATTATGCTTTAAGAAACAGGAAAAATATCGCAAACGAGACTATTCCATGTTGAACGAAGTTATAACGACACGATATAAAGTATTTACCTACAGAGAAAATCAGGAGGTCTGATATTCCTTTTCTTCATTAGGGGTGAGGTTTTGTCTTAGGAAAATATTTTCACGTTTCTTTAGGGCTCATCGGACAAAATGGGATATCGGACGTTTATTTACAATTTATTTAATTTTTCTTTCTGTACTACATCGTTCGTCACCCGAGGGCCAACGGTTTTTGCATCGGATGCATGTACAGGCTTCGGGAGGGAATGCAGGGTGAATTGCAGCATGTATATGGCTCTGATTGATAAAACAGTTGCATGTACACAGTGAGCCTTTTTGTTCTTTAACTGATTCGTAGCTTGGCGTTACAATTCAACATTCGTTGATGTATACATTCGACGATTATTGCACGTAGTTGAACTAATCTGTGTATTGAAACATTCTGTTGTAACAAATTTCTTTGTTTGGCTGGATAATTTTCGTCGCGCATTTAGCAAACGAATGGATGTGTATTTTTGTATACACTGGCCACCATTTTATTGGAGCATGCAAATGTTGATATATATTTTGTTCTTTCGTATCGAATTAATTCGGATTGAACATATTAAGGCTTTAGTAATAGAATTAATAATAAAATAATGAAAAAATAACAAAGCCATATCGAACGAAGTGCTACGTTTGTTGACACGCAACCCTCACAAAGCGCAGATTCTCCTCTTGGCAAACATAGACAAATGGTACGGGTCGAATATCCGGAAAAGGGAAAAAAGCGAAAATATTTGGTTAACGGACAAAGCAAATTGATATGATTTTCATCAGAAAATAAATGTTCCAACTACAAATTTCCACTAAGTATTATCAAATGTGTCTGCGATTAACGGTTACTCAAATATCCTCGATGAACAAAAAACAAGATTCAATAACTTTTTCATAAGTGGGACGCCGTACTGATACAAATCCCCGTGAAGTTCATTATTTCGTTAATATTTCAACGGCAATTATTTTCGAAATTACTGCATGACATTGAAAATTGGAATGCCTGAACTACCGTGGAATGTTTCATATGTGAGTATTACTGTGTTAGTGTGTAAGTGTACGAAAGTGTAAGACGAGTGTAGTAGTGCGTGTCTGTGTGCTCGCGTGCGCGAGTGTGCGAATGCGGGCTTGCGTGCTTGCGTGTGTGTATATCTATATATACACGTATAGCGAAAGAGTCATCATGGACTCGACTCAACCCTCACGCGATCTACGCTTGCTCCGGTAATCCGGAAATAATGAACACCCAGCTGTCACTCGCAATACTCACAGCGTTCTACCAGTCGAAGGGGGAATGTACTGGCCTCCCCAGCTGGCGGCAAATACTATTCAACCCTTAAACTTGATTTCTCCCTCTCTCTCTCTCCTTGTCTCTATCTCTCGCTTTCTGTCCATTCAGTTTGCTCATCGTCTGGTTTGGTAGAAAGCTCGCATCGAATCGGCGAGCTTATAATATGATGGAGAATAACCGAGCTCCGATCGCTGTACGGAAAAACTTGAATTCTTATGCGCTCTTTTCGCAATCCATCAGGAACCTGGAGAAAACCTTTTATAACAGGCTGAATCAGTTCTGTTTCAAGCGACAGTAGCAGTTACAATCTTGAAGAAGGCGTTCCATCGCGAAAAAATGGGTCACAGGTGGCGTATTGGAGACAGGCCTAGACCCTCACCCAGGGGACTCTGCTCGCCCGAGACGCCATGTTCGAACAACAAAATATCGGCGTCTTGAAATAGCTATCCCAAGTCAAGAAATAGGCTACATGCCGAAAGCTGCATGGGATCATAGGAATGGCGTCGAATTCGTAACTTTACTTCTAGGATACCGAGCAATATCCCAGAGTATCTAGCCTTACCTCCATATTCGAAGTGCCCTGGACCATCTACGTTCTCCTAGGTTACATAATATCGACGAACGACCAGAGTAGTTTGGTACGGAGAATTCAAACACCCTACCAGGAAAGCAGACGTGGAAAGGAAAAACGAGCTCAAGATAGCACTTTCGACCGAGCTATCCAGGGTTAATCCGACCTGATCCGACATGTATAACAGAGGGAGAGGAGGAAACCTCGTAATGTCTGCTTGTCGCGTTGGATATTCGGGAATAGTATCGGATACGATGCGGTCCTTTGCAGTAACAAATGAGGGAAAAGTATAATGGGCTTACGCTTGAGCCGCGCGGGAACACTAACCGGAATCAACTTGAAATAAATAAAAAAAACTATGCAAATACAAATTTGTAAATAGCTTCCTAGTAAATTTAGCCACGGACAAAGCGTCCTTTATGAACAAATAGGATTCAAAATTCTAGGTTCCTCGTTAGGAGAGCTTTGTGAATGGCGAAATTTACGAGGAAGCTATTTGCGAAATTCAATTTGCGGGGGTTTTTTCGCCAAGTCGAACCATGAAAAGAGGTTTCCTTCGCTTATACGAGATAGCTTATACGGACTAAAAGTAAAGCCATCGCGTTTTTTCTTCGAACATTTATATAACGTTGTAAAAAAAACGCACAAATTCGTAAAAGCAAAACCCTTTGTCAATTTCAGTCAAACTCAATACTAAATCCAATTGTTGTGCAGCTTATTCAACTGTAAAAATTGTATTCTTGCGTTTTTAAATCTCGAGAGTTGAAGGAAAGGCAGACATCTTCCGAAAAATAAAATGTCGTCTACGATCTGAAAACGCCCAGTGACTTTGCTACGGAATACATCAAGAGTTAAGAGCATTCAACCGTTATATCGCGAACGAGCAGCTTTGTTCAAATTGTTCTCGAGATATCGAGATTTGAATTTTAAATGTACATACGTTAAATGTACATAAATAATCAAATGTGTTCTCACGCGGGTTTGCGACTTTTGAGACCGTTTCTGTACTTTATCCTGAAAATTTCGAATTTTCGTTTTTTTCAAATGAAATATCCTCGAGGAGGACGAATAAAAAAAAGAAAAATAAACAAAATGGAGACACACAGAAGAGCAGAGCTCAGGGAGTAGTTTTATCATGCGTCTTTCGGCATGAGGCCAGTCTGGTATGTGTTATTCCTACTAATGATCCATGAAGAAGAAGAAGAGTAGAGAAAAGGAGAATGTCCTGTACTAATGATAATGAAATTCTTGAAATTTTGGAAAATCCTCATAGTAGATCTAGTCATTAGAATGAAATTACGTCAGCCTGTATTCATTTATTACTTTTTTGCAGTATACTAGGACTATGAAATGGTATTCGTACGAGGGGCCCAAGCGCAACAAGAGCGTCCAACGAAGATAGGATTGACGAGGGTGCGGGCCTTGTTTGCCCTCATTAGCTGCGTTGCTTGAGCCAACAATCCGCTCTCTTTCACTCCTTCTCTTACTGTACCTTGTTTGTCAGTTCAGTCACACTGTCTGTGTGAATCTGTACGAACGAGGTTTTATGATCCTGTACTAAGGTCCGCATATATATACCGAGCATTAACGCTGGGTTCTAAGCCAATACATTTGGAAACGCTCAACCAGAGTCCCGCGCCATCTGGCGAGCCGTAATTTCGTGAATCCTAGTTTCACTTTATTTCACCGTTCATGGCCTCTCTTCTCGTTTTATTGTTCTAGCGAACCGTAATGATTATACGCTAGGCGTACTAGATGCATCACACTGATACTCTCACGACGAGATAAAAAAAAACATCGGTTAGAGAGCCTTCACTGATTTTAGATTCATTTTTCTCCATTCGTGCACTCACTTCATCCAACTCCTCGACGACGTGACGAACGTTCGCGATCGATGATGGTAAGCGAGAAAAGCATTTGAAAACGGAAAAACAAGGGATGAAGAATTGAAAAGGGTCGGGTGCGAGAAAAAGAGGGGAAACGCGTGAGGGACGGAGGGCGGAAGAGCGAACGAGCGAAAGATAGAGGGAGGGGAGGGGTGGAGTGACAGAGGGGCGGGAGAGAGAGAGAGCGAGAGAGACGGGAGGGTATCAACTTTGCAAAATCGCAGTCACAGCTCGGCTGTGCGCTCGATCTCGAATGGAGGGATATTTACCCTCGTTTTTCATCGTGGTGAGACCTCTAGCTCATCCCATATATATATATATATATACATGTATTCCCTGCCTCTATCCACCCCCTACCATTTTGAGCTCTCAGCATCCACCAGCCAACTGCACTCTCTCGAAAGCCCGACCCCTGGCCCTGGTAACGACGCAGTAGCAGCAGCAGCAGCAGCAGCATCGCTACCACCACCACCACCACCACCACCACCAGTACCACTACCGTCACCACCACCACCACCACCAGCAGAAAACACTGTACGCCGTCTATCTCACTCTTCAAAGGCTCTTGACACAGATATGCATTCAGCATACTTTTTAATTCTGTTTTAATCTCCGAGTTATTGCTATACTCCACAATCAGCGCGTGCTCTTTCTCTCGACCCTTTTTCTACCTTTAACAACTCCCTTTTCATTATTATCGTATTTCAATTCATTCTCGTTCGTATTCGTCGTGTATAGATTTCCCCTCATTCGGGTTTTAAGTAAACTTCATAATTTCCCTGTCCCTGGTCCTCTCGCGATCGTGGCGTGATTCCTTATTCGTTCAACATTAAGGTCGCTAACATATCACTGTCAGTCGCCTTTCAACGCTGTCTAGGGTGAACAATTTTGCGAATTACATCAGGACAAAAGTAGCAAGTTACGATAAAACAGAGTTGATTTCACTGATTATTAGCGGTTGAAATAACACACGGCAGTAATCGCGTGCTTTTTGTATTCGATGTTGAAAAACTTTTGGTTCGATATGGGGAAAAGAGGAGAGAGTGGGCACTAGATCGAAGAATAAATGTAGCAGTTATTGTAATTCAGTAAACGTGATCATGAAGAGGCAAGAGAGAACAAAAGACAACGAAAGAGGGAGAGGGTCCACGAGAAAGAGAGAAAAAGGGAGATTTCATGGTAGTAAGTATATATAGGAAAAACAGAGCAAGCAACACGTGCACCCGATCGTAGCCAGTAAAGCTTTTTATACACCCCTTTATATAAACCGACGAGGGGTGGAGGAATACCAAGAGGCGAGACAGGGAACCAAATTGCGTCTCTTATACGAGAGAAAAAGAGATATACCTCTACCTCGCTTCGTAGGATGGGCGAGCGATAAAACTTGCGAATATCCAACCACCGGGTGTCCAGCGACGCTTTGATCTATGATATAGATACGGTTATATACAATAGGTATATCATAGATTGTGTAGTATAAATATAAACATTATAGTTTTCGTTCAAACGAGCGAAAAAAGATCTTCAAACGAGCGCAGTTCGCTTGGCCCGCTTTTTGAATTAGTATCCTATGTAATATATATGGAGTTTACACCGTTTTTATGAAAGAAAACCCGACATTAAATAAAAACGTGCTGCTTTTTTCATTCGCTTCCTACATCAGTCACCCATTTAATCGTCAACTTAAAAAAACGCAAAAATGTGGTTGTTGACACAATTTTAGGATGCGGACATTGAAGTTAATGACAATACTGGGCTAGCCACAATATTGTTTGTCAGTTCAGCCGCATAGGAAGTTGACGTCTATGCTACGCAAGGTTTTCTATCTCCCAAAATCTACTATCGTCGTGGATTTGTCTTCGTGTTTGTCACTGTGTTGAAACAAAGGGATTTTCATTATTTTATCAGGTCCGACCACTAATAACTGCCCATACTATTTTAGTGCTGTAATATCATTAGAGTTACGATGATGACAATAAAAAGTGCTCTGAGACTTGCGATTCGCACGTATCTAGGTAATAATATGAGACCACGGTACGTATATAGACGTTCGCACTCACGCATGCGCGAACGCTTACACGACTGACACTCATAGGGATATTAATACCGATACATATAGTCAATCCGGTTAAGCGACCATGACTTGCTACAGGATCCCGCCCATTATATTTTTATTGATGAATCAAGGTTAAAAAGCTTCAGAGCCAAAGTTGATCAAAACATCTGTAAAGGCGTTAGACCTGCAACGAGGGTGCGGTGCGCATGAATCACCGGCTGTATTTTCCATATCGAAGAACATGATTAGTACGACGCTGGCGTCGGAACTGCTAATCGTAAGGCTCTTAAAAATATAAAAATACTACGGTCTCACGTATACGGTTCGCCGTCTTTTCCGGTACGGGGCAACACCGTTCGGGGGATACCATACGGTATTACGGTACGGTATCGTGTTTTCAACTATGAACTAATCAAGCATCAAGATTATATTATGGATTCACAGCTCATCGTAACATACTACGGTGGCACATAATACTATGGGTCTTTCACAGTATACTATTGATTTACGAAGCGGGTCGCAACCCCAATTGCAAGTTAGTGTATGGGGGTCGCGAGGATCAGCACACTTACATAATTTTTTTTGCAGAATATTATCTGCTTACTAATTGGGTTTTAGCCACAATTGAGAAATCGTTTGTGGGGCAGGCTGTTGCCTAGGGCAAGTATATTATTTCATCGCAAAATACGATTCTGTCGCAGAATACTATTGGTTTGCCAATTGGGTCGTAGCCACAACTGGAAATTGGTTTGTAGGGGTTGGACCGTTGTCTGGAACACCTAGACTGTTCTGTCGCAGAGTACTATTGGTCTGCCAACGGGGGTGTAGTCACGATTGGGAGCTGGTTTGTGAGGGTTGGCTATTGGCCGAATAATCACTTAACTATCCTGTCGTAGGGTTTGCCAATTGGCTACATGCACATTGTACCTATGTACCTCTTCATATAATAAAGAGTTCGGCATGTATTCGATCGCTTTATATACCAGGTATCTCATTTCAACAGTCGCATGGTGTCGTTCGGGCGGCGGAAGAATGGATAGGAGGGAGAAGGAACGGTGGGAAGGAAAGATCGTAAAAGAAAAAGCGGAGCGGGTGAAGGGAAATGGAAACAAAAGGAGAACCTATACCCCATAGGGTGAGTGCGGCGGACGGGAGGATAGATTGATTGCCGATCCACGCAAGGATATGGGGACCCTCGGTACGTGTGTTATAAAAAATCTCTTTGAATTACTCAGCGTTGACCCGCTCCGCCCTTCTTAAAATATGCCTATTATATATATATGTATGTATACCCATTGTGTAGCGAAGAAATGGCGCATTAATTCTCTGACAACTTGGAGCTTTTTGTTTTAAACAAAAAACGAGGAATGAAAAGAATTTCTGCGAACGGCGATTAAAACATGATGTGCGTAAAAATATAAAAACACATTTGACCGACGATAAATATTGAACTCGCTCAACGCTTGTAAATTTAATTTTCGATCGCATTATTCTTCAAACGTATCGGACCATTTCTTTTTTACAATAATAAATTGGTTATTCTTGAACGAAAGAAGTATGTCCCGCATACACAATCATACTCATACCTATAACGATATCTTGGCTTAAGTAATATTGTATGCTATTTCATTAACAAAAAACATCATAATCTGGACAATTGAAAAGATTCAGCTCGTCCAGCCTGGAAATATAATTCTTCGACCCACATTGTCCCAGGTGAGCAGACTGTATATCCATCTCCTCATCCTATGAGACGGAGAAGGTGAATTGGCGCTCACTTCGTCTAGAAGCATGGCACGTTTTGTAACAATTAACTATAGATGTAGGCATAGACACCAAAATACCGTAAGGATGTAGATCGGTGGCTTACGTAAATGTAAACGTTTGTAGAAAGATATATATTGCCTATGTACGAGGCATTTAGAACCACCTCACGTTTCAATCGATATATGGGTATATAGAAGCAAATGTGTGTGTGTATATGCAAGCGTATGTCTATAACTTTGCCTACATGCTTTCTGAAATAAAACGAAAACGATCGGCAACGGTAGAAGACAAAAGATCCGTCTTTTATCGTTGCCGATTGAGATTTTTTGGCAAGATTCCCCAACTTTGTCGGTATGTTCGTACGTGCGCGCGTGAGAGAAATGGGGGTCTTATGAAATTCATGATAACTCACCCCCGCACATTAAAAGGTAGGATCTTATTTTTTACGGACTTTTTCCATTTCTTACGTTTAGAAAAAATAATATAAGAATTAATTAACACAAGTTCACACCCCAGAAATCTTAATCATTCTCACAAAATTGACATACAAAATTATTCAAATGCTCTTCAGACTGAAGTAGGTATTCAGGAAAATCTTGTTCCCAAAATGGACTATCATTTTGTAAAAAATCAAAGTTGCATACAGTTTTCCAAAATTATCCATAGACCCTTGAAAATAATGGAACAGTACCATTAAAAAGATTACGATAACGCAGTACCCTAACTCCATAACATCTGGTGCTGCAACTGCCTCAGCGACGCAGTCGTGCAGAAACGCCTGAGCCAAATCGTAATGTAACCGCGAAATATCGCTTTCGACGTAAAGTCCAAAGTTCATTATACTTTCCCCTTAGTCGCGAAGGAAAAAAATGTGACTCTTGGGTGCCACGTTCGATGGTACCAGTACGTTTACTACATCGAGAGAATTTTTCATGGCGCAAACAGAATTTTTTACCCTATGGAGGACCTTTCAGCACCATCGACTGTTGCTCCCAAATATGATATTTGTTGACAAGTTTAAGCACCTTGTTCGATTATTTTTATCCAATTCGTTTCTCCATGCAGCACTGTGCTCACCTAAGAATTGGAGGAGATGCATTGACTTTCCAATGGCGAAATACGAACGGAGAAACATCTAGAATGCGACAGAGAAAGAGAGAGAGAGAGAGAGACGAGTTTCGATACACCAGACTGAACCGACCTAACATGGAACTATTGGGAGTGCCGATAATGATAATTGCGATCGCTTAAACCCTCACCCAGATAAGCACGATCACGAACATTCGAAGGTACATGGTGCAATTCGATCTACCTTCCATCGCTGTGCGATTCTAGTTGTATTTCCCTTCCCTGTCGCCTCCAACTGCTTCAGGGATTATTTACCCCATCCTCCTCCCGCTATTGCCCTCCGCTATGGTACAGGCCAGCCGAGCTTTAAGGTTCACTCAAACCTCAACCTCCTTCGTTTCCCTTCCTCTCTATCCCTCTGCCATCCTCCTACTGCACTGTACTGTATGGCAACAACGCGCATACGCTTTTCATCTCCATGGTATCCTATTTTATACATACCAGATTCATAAACATGTGTATATGTAGCTATGGTCGTACATATGAACACGCTACAGCTTATAGCTCACCCATTAATGAATATTTATTGTCCTCTAATTCAAACTTAACGAGACTAGGCTCGCAGGGCTGGACTTACGCTTTCTCTTCCTCTTTCTCTTGCACCACCAAATCCCCTGTATCTCCATCCCATTCTGCACTGCGTCTTTACCCCGCTCTCTCCCGCAATCTACCGCCTACTCCGCCACTCATAAATTATTAAGCAAATTTAATTTACCCTCGGTGCTACGGGCTCTCAGCTCCCTCGCCATCTCTCTTCCTCTATATTTTTCTCGAGGTGTTACCCTTGCCACTGCAATCTCTACATGTGGACATCTATATGATGTCCACATACACGGTGCCCCAGAATACACGATGAAAACCTATTCTTGCACCGTGTGTTCTTCATAACGGATCGGGAAATAGGATGATGTGAGAAAATACCAATATGAATGAGCGTAACGATTATACCACAATTGACTAGGAATTCATCGTGTCCACTAGAG
This sequence comes from Netelia virgata, assembly GCA_951802705.1. Lineage (NCBI taxonomy): Eukaryota > Metazoa > Arthropoda > Insecta > Hymenoptera > Ichneumonidae > Netelia > Netelia virgata. The sequence continues at coordinate 37,654,353 of OX637864.1, read as the reverse complement.
AAGTTCCCATCCGAGCACAGTGTGCATAAGGGAATCAGACAATACGTGGCCTGATAATATAGAGTACTCTTACAGCTGGCACTACTGGGTCCCCGAAGGCCTTGCTTTAGTGGGAACAAGGGGTGTGAAGTCTGTTTCAAACATGTATTGAAGAAAGAAAAGAATTCCAAGTTCCAACCTTTCCTAACCCTGAGAGGGGACGAAAGAGCCAATCGCTGTTGCCAAGAGAAATCCTTAACCACTATAACCACTGCATAGCACCTCTTACTACACCAGCGGTGTAATGCTTCCAGCTCTGAATTTCGCTGCTTGTGTCCGGGGTTCCCAGACCTACGGGACAACTACAGGCACGATTATATTATATCGCTGACTTCAGGTGCGGGTATTAGACGAGGAGGGTGAGCACGCAAAGTCCCTGTCGAAATAAGTATCTTTGGCAGACATGAGAGCAGCTAGAGAAGACATAAATGCAGTAGGATAATGCAGGTAAAGTTCTGGGAGGTTTTCCATCGAAAAGAGTGTTAAATAAACGGGGAATTGGATGCATGTGTGCGGGGAAAATTCCTTGAGTCGTGCTAGCAGGGAGGATAGGCTTTCCCTTCTGTACGAACAGTAAGAAGCCTAGTACTCGAACGTATAGGTAACTTACTCGTCGACCCAATCCTCGGAGGGTTATGTTTACATGATTCTATTGGATGTGGCCGGGTATATAGGATGTTAGGCCCAAGCCACATATCGACCACCGGATAGTACTCCTAGAGGTTGGGTTTTGGTCTCCCCATGGAGGCCCCATAGGTTGAGGTCGCCTTAACCCTGATGCGTTGGATGGCAGAGCCGCTTTATCTTAGCTACAAATGCGAAATGCAGTCCTTTAGAAAGCTCTGGTATGGTGCGTTCATCTGGGAGTGCTCGAATCCTATGAATAGTAACTAGGAGGCCGAATTTAACGAGAATAAAGAGGGAAAGGAAAATAAAGGAAAACTAAAATGGCCTAGGTTTTTGTTGTTGAAGGTTCTCAATATTTTATAATTCACACGTTTTACCATATTTTCGGATTTTAAGTATTTGAAAATTGCAAAAGATGTTGACTTGAAATTCTTGAACCATTTGTAAACGATTGAAAGTTGTAAAAACGGTGACATTTGTGAAATACTTCAAAATTGATCGAACTTAGGATGATATTAAAGCTATTTAGAAAGGAATGGCAGCAAAATAACGATTACATTCATTTAATATTATTTTATTAACTTGTTCCTTTAATTTATTTTTAATCCGTTTTATGTACACATACATGTCTTATATATACCTTGTAAAACAATCATGAAGTGAATGTTGGCATGGTGAATAATCTCTTGATGGCTGATGCCAAATTTAGCATTAATTATTTTCTTAACCTACAAGGTATTGCAAAATTCGGTTACGAATCGGTAATTCATGTTTCTTTCTCGCTTGCGCTTCATGATGATGCCACTCTCATATATCCTTCGGAAATTACCAAAAATGTTCATTTATAAAGTGGCTACATCGGGAAGCGTGCTTATGCGAATATTATAGATCTGTACTTTACTGCCCGGCTGAGACTAAACCATTTTGTTACGATGGATTGTCCCGTTGTTAATCCTGCCTCTAGGCTAAAGTATGGGTTTTATTCGTTTTACGGTAACTTTCTATTTCACGACATATCTCCAAACACACTTCAAATAAATTAACCAAATTTAACTAACGATTCTGAGCAAAAAATGCGTTGGTTGATAAAAGTATTTTTGTAGGATACATTGTTCACTTGCTGGGAGCCTCATATGAACGGTATTTTCGAAAAACCGGAAATGACGAAAGTCGCATGAATATCGAAATGAGGGAGTCGAACGACTATCAATTGTTCTCCACCCTCGCTGGTCGACTGTGCACCCACCGCGCAGCCTGCTACGCTCGGATCGATACGTTTTCATGTTTACATTTTTTGGCGAAAGTTACGATCCCAATACTTCGTCGAGTATTGAGTTACGTTTTCGTAACAAACATAATGTAATAACTTCAGAAATATGAATACTACCGAAATTGAAAATATTAAAAATGGTCCAAGCATGGGTCTTAAAAAAGAAAATCTTTGTAAGTAATGAACGATTTGATCAATTAAGTTAAAATTACGGCACATAAATCTGTGACATTTTTCTTCTTCCATTGAAATATGATTTTTTATTTATATATGAGATTTATAATTCGGCTGTAACATTGAATAATACTCAAACATAGGAAACGCAACATTTGGCATACTCTTGAGAACAAATTACCACACCACACGATGGAGCAAAACTACTATAAGTTTCACGTATGCTTCTTCGCGCCAAAAGATCTGCGATAGTGAACAAAATCTGCATAGTAACGTACAATCATCAGCACATTTTAAACATTATTTTTAGAAATAATCTCGGATTAATGTCGATCCACGTTCTGAGCTTGGAAAAATAGCAACTTATATGTCGAGGAAGACTGATGAGAGTTGATTGTATTCAAAATTTGGTGTTGTTTTCTCTTCTCAGAAAAAAATTCTGATTAACGTTGGAGTAATCCATGTATTAAATTCACGCGAAAGAGACCGTCTTCAGGAAATTTGTACTCTATTGCTATGAGCAATCGGGCCCACCAGGCTCCCCGTAAATCACATGCGATAGTATATGCATAACAACAGTTGCGGATTATAGTCGATATAGACGGACACATAGACATTCAACTCCTCAGTTTTCCTGCCCGATATCCGAGACTATCTCGAGTGCCTTCAGCATTCATGGATTACATCAAACCGTCGAGCCGTGAGGACAGAAACACTAGACTCCGAATCTCTCTCTCCCTCTTACTTCCTATACCACTCCCGCAACATCAGGCGTCGCGAAGTTTCCAACCGTTGGCAGAAACGGGGGATGAGAGCTTTCAAAAGCTTCGTATATGTGTGGGAGTGTATGTGTAAGCGCACGAGACTTTGGCAGATTCTCTGTGTCCTTTCTGATGTGCATCTGCCGAGCATCTATGCTCGAAACTGGCTGCTGCTGTGGCTCTCCTCCTCTTCTCTCACTCTGTCCTTCAGAGTAATTGCACCAGCGACGTGGAAAACACGGCCAAGTGCCACTGTCGAGGATTTCACCCTCTCCGTTCTTCTACCCCTGTCTGCTCACGTTCTGCCTTTCTCTCTCTGTCTCTCCGTCCCTCTCTCTCTTTCTCAGAATCGCCTCACTTTTTCGTTTTTATCTGTAGAAAATTGCAGACGTTCTCTGGAAAATTCGAGAATTTCATCTACGGAATACGCTTCGTTAAACAAACTGACGACCGTTCCAGAATTTTGAACGTCGCCTGTCATGGATGCTCATCAGGTGTTCGGTTTTCTAAATCTATACTATAATCTAATCTAACGTAGGTATGGTTTAAATTTCTGTTAACTGTCAATCCATCCAACGTAAAATGTTTTCATTTGATTGCGTGTTGTACATAATATTTTATGTGATCAAAAAAGAGATTATTGGAAAAACCCTTAATTTATAGAGTACCTACAAAAGCTCGAGGTCGGCGTTTCAAGTTTTGGAGCTTTCAAGAAAATAAAATTGTTCTGTCTTTTATATTTCACCAATAACTTAAGAACAATCATTCAAATATATATTTTTTTACAAAGAATTCGCGGAAACGTATGAACAGAGAATCCTTTGACAAACGAAGCTTTCATAATTCGTGCTCACACTCCCGCTGTCTCTCTCTGTCTCTCGCGCTCATGTTGCATACCATCTCAAACATATGTGCATATATATGATACTCTTTCCATATTTGCCTTTGATAAAATCTCTTCGATCTGTCCATTCACGTCGAACGCATAGGGCCAAATTGTACGTCTATTCGACATATGCAGTGGCGTCGAAAAACAGAATTGTTTTGAGCTCATTACGGAGTGTATTGTATTTATTCACCGAGCGAATGAATATGTATTTTTACATAAGATCTTAATTCGTCGATCATCTTGGACGAAAACTCGATATCTTCCGTTTGATTTTTTTATTGAGGCTCGGCCTATTCTGTTGAAGAATTCCCGATATGAAAAGACTGGAATAAGTCTTATATATACCTTTATATGCGAAGCCCTTTCTCAAACCCGACGTGGGAGGGTCGCAAAGATGGACTACGAACGATAAAAATCACTCGCAAAGATTGCTGGTAAAGGGAGCGTTGGATGTGGATGCGAAATCGATGGAAATAAATATGACCGGGGATATTCGTAGTAAGGGTGTGGGTGTACGCTGCAAGGCGTAAGATATCAGGGAGACGCGTTTTCCCTAGTACAATGGTAACAGGAAGAATCGGGACTGAAGAAGACAGAGAGGAATGGAACGGCAGACGGAGGGCGGGAGAGAAGGAGAAAGAGAGAGAGAGAGAGAGAGAGAGAGCGAGGGAGAAAAGAATTTGAGTGTGAAAATCACAAGTAGGCGAGAAAACGTTTCGGTGACGCCGATTTCGTTCGGGGCCGAGGGTGGAACTAACTATATATTTACATATGTATATGTATATATCACATATATAGTCGAGAATGCTTTCAAATTGATTCCCAATAGCAGGGAGCGATGAAACGAGGAATAAGGAAAATAAGAAAAATAAGAGGATAGATCAAAATATCTCTCAATATCATAAAAAGATCTCGCCGCCGCTGCGTACCAGTTTTAGTGTTACAATCCCAGGTAGTTTATTTGAAAGGGATGACGAGTATATCAGGTGTTTCGTTTCAATGGGGCAAATAATGTTTTCAGTACGACATTTTAATGAAATACGGAATTCACCGGGTACCGAATTGGATAGTAAATGCACCATACGGTCGCGGAAACAGAGTATATACTGCACACTCGTCGTAACCCCAGCAGATTAACAACAATGACGATCTTAAACAAACAATAAAGAAAGATCGTAAAAGATACGATAGACTTGGAACAAAAAAAATAGCGTCGTAGAGGAGTAGATGTTCGTATTTGCGACGGAAGATGATGGTATTTGCGAGAAGCACCTATTATCAGAATCTGATGTCAGGTCAGGGTACGTTAGATGGCGGTAGGACGTATTAGGTTAGATGACGCCATGTTAGGGCACGTTATACGACATCTGGTTAGAGCCGTTAGATGACGTTAGGTCCTATTAATTCAGTAAGACCGATCCAAGGGGGCTTATCAAATATATGCTGCATTCCTAAGGATGTAGAGATGCAGCAAACCAATCTGGTATAGCTGTAACATCTGAGCTGCAGCACAGGGTTGAGAAAGAAAAATTGAGGCCCCGGGTGAGCTAAGGGTAGTGCCAGAAAAGTAGCGCCTAGCTACAGTTTCCTCCCATGCAGTAATGACTAACGTTGGTTTCGCGGTGCAATATTATAAGATTAAATACGGAGGCGATTTTAGTAGGTATTTGACGAGAGTTCTATATTACCCATGATACTGGGATAGTAATCTGGGTATGTCAAAATGCATTACCATCTCCGCCTACAAAAAGAAAGTACTTCAGCAAGGACAAAATAGGGGAGGGGTTGTTTCATGATACCTTAGCGTGTTTTTCACACCTTGGTTGTTAACATAGAGCACGCCCTACTCCATCCGTATAAGCTTGCCCGTAAAGTTCCATGGTGTATGGCTATTGGGAGTTCGAACGCCATCAAATGGAACAACTACAATATCAGGTGCATCATTTGACACCATTTGATCCCAAGGTGCCCATCAATGCTCGTAAATGCCACTTCCCAGCCTTGCGCGAGAGTTACAAATGCCGGAACATAGGAACATGGGTACTCAATAATATAAACAGAAGATGTTTAATGATAAGGATATTGATGCTTTCATGTCTTTTTTATCAAATCCTCTCCTCCATCTTCGTACATGGCTACGGAAGCAATGTCGAAATATTTGTATAATACTGAGAAGCATAGAGGTAGAAAAACAAGAACAAGGTGAAGAAAACGACACAAGCTACGATCTTTCAAGCATTCTAGATAGCGTTGACGGTCGGGCAGAGAATCGAACCAACCGAGAATTCACTACAGCGAAGAAATTACCATAGTGTGGAAAAAACAACGCTAAAGAATGGTAGGGGGAAGAGGGGCGGAAGGAGGGAGGTAGAGAGAGTGAGAGTGAGGGAGGGAGGGAGCGGGGGCGACAGAGAGGGAAAGGGAAAGAGAGAGAGGTGGCGATGGAGTGAGAAGGAAAGAGGAGACTACGAGTTTGATGTTGACAGATCTGCTGCTGCTGGGTTGGGAATGGTATTGGATGTCACCAGAAGAGAGATTACGCGGATCTCTCAAAGAGCCCTCTCCCACACTTCTTCCCATATCCCTCTTCCTCGTATTTCCTTTTTTTCTCCTTTCGCTCCTTTTCGTCGCCATATTCCACGCGGTGAAATCTTCTTCAATCATCTCCTAGCGCATCTGTGAAACCCAGGATGGTTTTGACTAACGTGGTCGACAGCACTATTCATCGAATAACCAGATCGATTGTGCTCCGAAGAGTTTTGTGATGGCAGAATCAGAAAATTTTCGAGACAACTAGATAGCGGTCTGAAACGTCCAACAGAGTATCGGGTACAATCAGAGACCTCGATCGTAGTATTTACACACATATCGAGGGAGACCAATTTTAATTTATTGATAGAAATACGTCGAGATAATAACGTCATACGGAAAAAACGTTTCCCATAAAAGTATTATGGTTTCGAAGGGGGGATAGGATGGTCATATTGTGTTTTTTTCCGCCAACGCGGAAGAGGAAGACGACGACGACTACAACGAAAGAAAATAAATGTGTACCCTCAAGAACGACGGAGTGATGGCACGATCGGCTACTATTTGTTTAACTAACGAAAGTACTACGAGCGCGCCCTTCGCTGTCGAGGGACGAAGAATAGTGTAAAGTCAAACGTAAACCCACACTCATACCCAAAATATATCACTGTAAATCTACTGCCTGCATTATCATTGCTAATGTGTACTGCGTCGAGGTCGCACGATTGCATTTCGCAGCGCAGCTTGTTCCTGGTGCGATATTCAAGGACTCCACAACGAGTTCCAGTGCTTATTAGTCAGTGGTGATTGGACAATCGTAATGCAGACGACAGATTTCCAATGAACATTTTCGGACCAAATGAGAAAGCGCAAAGGAATATATTTGTTTTGAAGTTACTAGTAAAGTTGATAAGGCTGAGGTTTAAGGGGGCAACATTGACTTTGTTGTATGTAACAGCTCGATCTTGAGTTTCTGGCGGCATCGGAAGTGAACGGGCAAGGAAACACATAATGTGTCCTTGTTGTTCTTCCGTCACTAATTAATGTGGCGCCACCGAATATACTCAACGATTCAATTCCTTAAGTATGTGAACGCCGACACGATAAAGCTGCTGCGTTCTCTAATTTATTTCCTTGTGTTTCGTGACTTTTATTGTGCATTAGATCGCATGAAACTCTAGCGTCATAGCCGTGGCGTTGCGTTAATGCGCACGTTCGATGAGGTCCTTTGTCTCCACTATTTTTATCTTTACGGTTCATCTCAAGATAAAATGGATTATTTTTCTCGTTCAGGTATTTTTCGGATTGCCTAAAGGGATCCAAATTTCTGTAACGAAGGACGCGGGTTCACAACAATGCCATTTCATTCTTGTGTAGTTCTGAGCCTAATTGTCATTACGACCATTTTGTGAGCAACGGCTGTCGAGAGCACGTTTCTTGTTATCGCCATTTTGTATGCCGGTGCAGCTTATCACGTAGAGCGGCGAGGCACCACCATCGGGTCACGTAATTATAGTCGAGGTCGGGAGTGTTCAGAATTCAAATCAATTGTGCCATGTATTTTGAGAGCTTGTGTTAAGTGTTTTTATCGTATATGGTCGTGGACCATGAGGCTATTGTGGATTATAATTTACGCTTGAACTGTGATTGGAGTAGGAACGGAGGGCCAATCTCAAATGCTGTTTCTTAAACAATTCGTATCGTCTCGCGATGCGACTTAAGTGCGAGAGTCATTCAAGATTGCAAGTCTGTTCAGTCGAAAGACGGAAACAAATGAAACGACACCGTGAAGTACGAATACTTCTGGGCAAATTACTTAATTCACCCAGATATTCCCGATGGTTATCTTCATATGAATTTGATTAAATGCAATTTGCAATTTAGGTTTACAGGTTTAAAAAATTAATAACCATTCGCGAATTACGGTTTGATAATAATTGATTTACGTTCTTCGGAGACTAGAAAGAGATTTATGGAAATTCTTAAAGAACAGAATATTGCTATAGCCCGGAAAACTGGCGGTGTTTGCCAAGTATTACTGTCTTGGTTCCATATTCTTATACTTTATTCTTTTTTTTTCTTCTTCCCCCTTTTATTCTTCTTGTTCTTTTCGTATTCTTGTTTCATAGTTGAATTATACAAGCAAGGAAGTATCGTTGCAAAGCTTCCTCCGATAAAATAAAGAAGAAAGAAGCCAAGCGAGCAGTTTTTTCTCTCTCAAGCTTGTCCGGGATATGTGTCATTACCATGATCCGCCAGAATCGGCGATGAAGGGAGAAAAATGGAACATTCGCACCTAAAAATCACCCTATACAATTTTGTCGTTGCCGTGCAAATGGCATACGCCATACCATCCTTCGTTTTAATGCACTATGATCCTCCTATTTTTCGAATTCATCCCTTTCTTCTCATTACAGAAAAAAAGGATTTTTATTTTTTCCGATTTTCAGGAATCGCGGAACCTGATAACGCGATAATCTATTAAATGTATTTATCAGAACAATAATCCGCGGTCGCTATCTTGTTTAATCAAGAATCTCGAAAATAGACTCACCTCTGTGCCTGCTAGTTTGTTTGTCGAACATCAGCATGGCGTCCTCGATCTGCAATAAGAAGATAGATAACTATTATTTTCACATCTCGTGGGAAAGTAACAATAATTTTCGACAGTTTATGGATAAAGAACATTTGTATCAACATTGCTTAGCGTTTACGAGGAGCTATTAATTGCCATTCGGTATTGCGTCGGAACGAGGAGAACCATAATACCTCGCTTTTCATAATTAAATTTCGAAGTCGAAACTTCCGCGAGGGTGCGAAGTCCTTGAGCTACATATACCAGTAACCTGGCCAGTGCGTATGAGGGATTTTGTGAGTGAGTGACGTGGAAACGCAGTTACATTCGCTTAGATTGTGTCGCTCTCACACCCACCTGGAGAAGATATTCCTACGTGATGGAGAGCTATTTGCAACTGCCAATGTAATCTCTCGGCGGCTTGAAGGAAAAACGAGTGTGCGCGTGCGTGCCCGGGCGCGCGCGTGTATATGTGTAGATGCGAAGAATGGCGAGCAACCGAGGGATAGGATAAGAATTCTATTAACGTTGTATAATTATGTTTTATATATCAAGAAAAAAAAGAAAGCAGTGCAACGGGAAATATTTATATTGACTCCGTGTAATTTTGTATATTGCAAGATATTCTTTCAATGAGCAACGGACTTCGCTATATTTTGATATATATACATTTATATTAATTCAAGGGAGCAATTTTCAAATGACTCAGATTCCTAAAAAAAAAGGAAAAAAACAAATAATTTTTTTAAATACAAGAAAGCAGTTGGTCCCAATAATTTTGTATAGAGACGAATTGATCAAATATCCCTTGCGCAAGTACTTTTCGTTTTTCATTCCTTTGCTGTCTGTATTATTTATGCAGTTACTACGATTCCCTTTTTTTCAATCGAATGAGGTGATTTCTATAATTCTGCCATAAGTTTGTCAATTAATCGATTTCCATTTGATTATTACAAACAAAATTCTAAAGGAAAACTATAAACATATTATAATAGTTGCAATAATGCAATTGTATCAATAGAAGCGAATAATGTTTCTGACTTAGTTTCTTTTGCCGAAGTGGTCGTTTAACCCTCCGTTACTGGTGGATTAAGGAATATAACTTTGTGTTATTTTTTGTCATATTTTTCTGCATATGTTAACTAATATTCCTTCTTCTTGTATGGTAATAATGCAACAATATCTCAATGGCATACACGCCTTGTTAAAGCATAGTGATTCGACACCATTGTTGAAACACGACTATTTATAGGTCCCGTTTTGTGGTGTTGGCCCAATGCATTTAAGGCTATAATTTTTTTCATCGACGGTGTTTTTGGGAAGGGTATAGTCAACACTCGATCCACATAGATATATGATCGATCTGCTGTCGCGTTGGCATGCACTGTAAGACAAATAGATATGCCTGGCGGGTTTTTGTACCGCGAGCGAAGCCTTTCATCGAAAGTTATCTTTCTAAAACACTTCCGCATCAATTTCACTCCAGAAAACAAGAAGCCTGCATCCCTTCTATCAGGGACATGTTCAATCCCTATCTATAACTTATCTCTTCGAAGGGTCTTCGAAATAGACGAGTATACATTTTTTCTAGGACGTCGTTCGGCATAGATGCTTCGCGTTCTCCAGCATTATTGCTTTATTCGTTGCAGAGCGACAAAGAGTCTGACGTATGATAGGGCGTATGGTGCATGACGGGTGCACTATCGTGAGACGTTTTCGCGCTCGCCTGCAAACGAAAACTGCTACAGAATTTGCAGAATAAATCTAGGCCAGAATCATTTTGAGAAATGAAAAATTCCGCAACTTCCCAATCCCCTGTTATTTTGATTGAATTCTCGAAAATCATGAAATCTGCAACGAATAATAGCAAAAGATTTCTCATAGTTCATGAGACATTAATATTTTTAGTTTGATATTTGTGATTATTTATTGATTGCTACTGATGTTTGTTGATGAAAACGCACTGTCAATAATGATGTTTATTTAAAGTTATTGCAAATATTCTGGACTATCTTTTTCGAGTGAATGTAAAACCAACAAAAACAGAGCAGACCAATCTCTATGCAATTAACCATTGTAAAGATATCTCGATGGACAATAACGAACTTTCACAAGTCGGTAATATTTAATGATTAATATTTATGAAACCATCTCTCGAAGATATCTTATCTGACGCTTTGGAATTCATTCCGGGCTTAGGCAATAAAATGAACGGAGTTCTCGCTTGAATACAGAAATATCAGAGACGTACAATCAAAAGATGACTGACATTTTGTAATGAGATTTTTACTGCAGAATATTAAGTTTATCGGTTCAATAAAGCCGAGGTGAAACTGTGTCACCAGAGCCCGCGAGCAACGAAACCTTAATTTTTAAATATGGTTGGATAATTTGATAGTAGGTAAACCTTACATTGGTTAGATAAACGTACGATTTATTGCAGCACAATATTATTCAACTTTGTTCGGATGCTATAATTCGATGGTGGGAATGTCCAAAATCCTCGAATAAATATAACCATTGGTGATAAAGAAAACAATAATTAACAATGAAACAATAAAAATAGTTAAATAATTATTACAACTATTGTTTCGTTTCTCACTATAGTCAGATTACGTCTCCAAATCAGTAATCTTGATTTATTTGATTCAGTAGAGCCTTTCACATTTCAATCTTATTATGTGAAACTGTGAATATCTATACAATTAGTGGGTCTATACAATTCGGAGTCGCGTAGTGGATGCGACGCCGAAACGTAGCTAAGTAAGTACATGAATGAAATCTTGTAAAATGCAATCAACAACTCTTATATTTACTCTAATGAATAATTTTACCCTTGAAATATTATTGTAGACCCTTCATTTTTTCTTCGTCGATTTAACATTTTGCTTTCGAGACTTTGTTTATATCAATACCGCGTTGCTCTCGTATACCCAAGATTGTCTTAAATTCTCATTCATTGTCATTCCACTTTCATTCTTGTATTTACTAGACGAGACTCTCAAGCAAACAGGGCCTTCTCCAAAAGAGAAAAAAAAGAGTTAAAAATACAAAATGGAAACAAGGAGAGTGACAAGAGTAGAACTTTTGATGAAAATAACAGTAGCGTCAGAGCGTTATGTAAGACGGAGAGCATACGATATTTGCCTGAGCTTTTTGCAAATCTCCCACTCCAATTTCTCGAGCTTCCTGGCAGCGAGAGTATGCCCTTTCATTATTGTTCATATTATACTTTTGTTATGATTCCTCGTTCAGCCTCGTTTTCCTTCCTCCCTTCTGTGTACGACCACTTTCTCATCCTATGTCTCTCTACTTCTCTCATCTCTTACCTTGAGCAGTTGAATCACAGTCTGAGCATTCTCTCATTCTCCTTGTCTCTGTCTCCATCTGTTTGCCCGCCCCCTCTCTCAACCCCTCTCGCTCTCATTCATTATCTCTCTTTTTCTGTCCAGCCGGACTGAGTAATTTTTTGTTCTGCTTCGAATTCTTTTTCATTTTTCTCGCTTCGTTACAATCAAAGGTCGAGATGTTTACCGGGCGGGCAAGCTATATAAATCTTGGATCACAAGGATCAGCTTAAAAAATAATTCGATTAAAAAGTACCTGTTTAATAAATGCAAATAAAAAATTGCCCATTTATTAAGTATTTATTGGGGTACATATGTCGGGTTTTCTCAACATTTCCACTCTCTTATCCAATGTGCCGAGCAAGTAATAAATAAACCAATATGATAGCTTTATCCACATATATGAATAAGAGAATGAGTGTTACCTAACATCGAAATCGAGCTGGGGGTAGATAATCTTTTGTCTTGGTTCTCACGGCCTTCATTAAATTTTATTGTACCTTTTATACTGAACGTTTACATATACAAGCATTCCACCTCACTTTCTCTCTCTCTCACTCCCTGTCCCTCTTGCTCTCTTTCTCCCTTTCTCTTGTAGTTCGACTCGTCTTCGTTCTTTTCTCAGATCTTACGCCTTATATGACTGCCTGAAGCTACTAACATCTTTTTATTGGCCACTAGCCGGTGCGTTCACAAAAGCCGCAGGCGAGACCAACGGATGTCAATGGAAACGCGGAATAACATAAATATCACGTTCCGCAAACTGGGCTCCAAGTGTCTCAAACTCGTTCCGGCTAGTTATGTACATGTACAACTGAAGACGTGTATACGCATGGGTATATATACGTCTGTAACCCCTACGAGATGCGTCCCTAGGTGGCGGATCAGGGAATCCTTGTTCGCAAGAGAGGTGTAAGGCCGAAATAAAATAAGCCTCGTGGACTAACAGACTAGAGGAACAACCCCTAAAAAAGATCAACCACGATAGCTACGACCACGGGAAAAACGATTACGGTGCAGGGGCCCGGATTGCCAGTGCCTGCGTCTGTCAGGGATGTGAGCGCGAGTCGTGCGTCATTCTCGCCAAGGTAGCAGCGAGAATAACAAACACCGCAAAGGGGATTCTAACTTTCCAAACTGTCCAAACTGGCGCTGTCCAAACTGGCGCTGAAAATGAGAAAACATCCAGAGACGCCCATACCTCGCCGATGGAAATCGGAGGAATGGCCGCAGTGGGCGTGTCAGAAGAGCAAGAGAAGTACACTACGCCGAAGACCAGACAAATAGCTAAGGCGAATAGGAAAAAGAATCCTACGCCACCGTCGCCCGACGTGAAGGCCACCAAGAACAAGAAGGATTCAACCGGATACTTCACCTTCTTCCAGTGAAGAAACGAAGCCTGCCCGAGAGAGCACGGATCGACCGGTGCAGCGGAGCAAGGTTCGCAAGCAGCGAAACGTACCGACATTCCCAAGTGCCCTGATAATCCAGAAAACGGGCGAGTTAAGCTACGCCGAGATACCGAGCATCTCAATCCCACACTCGCAGGTAACGCCAGTTACCTGGGGTCTTTTGAAGATTTCCACCTACCCACGAAAAAAACATACACATACACATATTCACACACCCACACACACGCACACCCTTATGCAGGCACACCCACATGCACACTCATACACACGAAATCTGGGAAAGCCAGTGGATGAGTGTTGTAGAAGATAAACAGGCAACGGTTGGAAACATCCTTGGAAAACACCAAGGTAACCTAAAACTCCTTGTCGAGAAGGGTGACCTTGATGGACTGGTGAGCATGGACAAAATCTTAGCGGCGTGTGACACAGGTATGTCTAAACGCAAGAAAATCCCTTCTAGACGGAAGGTGCTCTACTGGTGGACCGTGAAGATTGCAGAACTGCGGAACAATTTTATGGCTGCGCGCAGAAGAATGCAGCGGACACAACATACACAAGAACACTTGATTGGAGCATAGGAGCAGACGAAACGGGATTTGCGAGACGCAGTCAAGAACAGCAAGCGGAAGGATTGGAGGGATCTCTGTCGAGCAGTAGACGCGGACGCCTGGGGACTTCCATATCGAATCGTAACGGAAAAGGTAGGGGACAGGCAGAAGATCCCAGGACTGCGATGTCCTGCACGGATGAGGGCGATTTTAGGAAAGGCGAACATATGAAAAGCTATTTGAGCGATGACAAGAAATATGGGATACGGGCACTAGAGGGAGATAGACACATCGGCTAATCTCAACCCTGGGAGTGCGGTACCGGCGAACCCATGGTCAGATGCATTATGAGCTCACCCATCCATTGACAGAGTATGGGTGCTTCGATGAATATTTAACACCATTCAAAAACGAGACAATGCTGCATGGAGTGACTATGGTTATTACAGCAACGATGGGAGACGTGTTATTTTCGATTGCCCCACTACAGGGGAAGAACGAAGAGTCTAGAAGGAGCACTCGATATATCGGAACTAAATGGAGAAAATGTGATTCCGATGATGCTTAGCAGAGAAGATGCGTGGGCAGCAGCGTCATTCTTTCGGAAGAAACCGACGTGAAAGAGAAGGGAATTGGAGAACGACGAACAAGCTAGAAGACCGAAGACCAGCGAAGTATGGACAGAGCAAACACTGACGAATTGGCAGGATAAGAGAAAAGGAGGAGTCCCAGAAAAGGTTGAAAACGCACTACGCTGTAGTAATGCGAAAGCGGGTCTAGCGTGGTACAAGAAGAGGGAGGAGGGGTTTTTAGTTACAGAAGATAGATATATATATCTGCGGTAACATTTTTATCTCGTATTTGCGGCTTCAGCTCACGAAATGAAGAAATCACAACAGTCTTGAACTATATACCGCACATGATGTTGAATCTCAGCAGGTATTTCTCCAGGGTGTAGTGAACAAGTGTATTGCGGAAATCGCCCAAGGAGGAGCGCACACCCATCTTATTACCACTTCGATTCTAGTTTTGGCCCTGTACAACCCTCACCGGACCTGCGGTAGATTGCTATGGAGGGCAACTCCAATCTTCATAAAGGTTCGTGGAATTTACCATTTCGCCTAGGCGAGATACGGGGCCCGGAGATAAATTGGCAAAATATAAATCATCTTTTTGAAACTTGAAATTATACGTGCAGTAATATTTTTGTATTATTTATGTCGTGCGTAGGACCACGGTAGTCTGGAGTATCGTCTTTCTCGTGGAGAAAGTGGGTCAGAAAAAGCTGACAGGGACAAAAATAATGGCACTTCGTTGGGGTGGTGTACAAAACCCGTGGTGAAACCCAGCGCCGAGATTCTCGAGGACACTGGAAGGAATGGAGAAAAGGAGAAAAAAATGGGAGGGTAAACTACCCTCTCGATATTCCGAAGGCATGCTATGTGGGAGAGTTTGTTCGTTCGATCGATTGCCCACAAGCGTCGTGTACGGATATAATTGCACCCATGATTTATCGCATACATAAAGGCTTTTCCAAGGGGCTATTTACACGTCCGGGTCAGAGCAAAATCGAAAGCTCCTGTTAGTCATTGGTTTAAGGGCAACATACATCGGGGATAGAGGAAAATGTACAAGTTACAAAAATGTTGTTTTGCTGAAATAATTGATCCCGTTGGTAAGTGTTAAAAGGTGTTTCCCAATTAAAAACTTCACAGTTGCAGAGTTATAGTTTGCTGAATGAGGCGCATTTGCGATTGAATTTTAAACATCGAACGTCAAGAAAAAATGTCTTAAATTTTCTCGTTAATCGTATGTAAAAAGCCAGATTAAGGATAACAAAAGTAAAATGCAACCCTCCGAAAGATCCATTGACATCTAACTTATAGATTTCACTCAAAGAGATATCGGGACTGGAGAGGATGGGAAAGGGGATGGGAGAGATGACGAAGTTTTATGTAATATATGATATATATATATAAGAGAGCTGGCACTTGTATATACATATACTTACGTCGACCCTATATTAAATATCCCGCAATGCCAGAGCACGAGCGCGATTGGTGACCTCGGCATCAGCGCGCGAAAGATTGCCACCGTATCGCGATTTAATACCCTCGTTGCTGTGGGGGATATAGCTTGGAAAAAGTGGTTGGATTTTAAGGGTAGAAAAGTAGAAAGAGAGAGAAATGCAAGGCCATATGAAGCAACCTGTGTAGAAGTCGAGATGAAGACGCCGAAAAAAAGGGCGAACCACGTACAAGGATAATCCGCTCTTCTGCATTTATTTTGGAGGCCAATACATTGAAATTTTATGATAAACCTGACATTATCTCTCTCTCTTTACGTCTCATCTTTCACTCCGAATATTTGATTTCGTATTTCATATTCAACCTGCCCAATTTATTTTCTGGCCTGACCTCAGCCTTGACCCGTTCGCCATGTGCAAGTAGACAAATCGCGCTGCTCGTGGCGAATTTTGAAATACGACAGTTGGTCATTTTCTACCGGGAGAACGGAAAATCTTATTGTAAAATTGCAATCGAGTAAAAGTACCGTTCTGGTCACACCGTTGTGTATAATAAAAACATATAAAAATGAAGATAGAACCGATTCGGCCCGCCAACGTGAACGCCCACATGTTTTAAGTATTCGTGATCGACATCATATTCATAAGACAAATTAAAAAAGAACCGAAGACACGGGCCCGAACATTAGCCACGATGCTTCGGGAAGAACGGGGTATCACTATACACGCAGAAATTATGCGAAGAGAATTGCTTGAAGAAGGCTACAACGGACAACTAGCCAGGAAAAAAGCACATTAACGCAACGAATAGGAGAAAAAGGTTAAACATTGCACAAAATTATATTTCCAAAGAAAATGAGTCGTGTAATAATGTAATTTTTGCTGAAGAAACCAAGTGCCAAATTGCCGCGTCTATACCGTAAATGATACGTATGTATCATTTACGGTATAGACACATGAATCTTAGAAATTCAATATAATATAACGGAAATACTATTTTGCACACAGCTCAGATCTATAAATTTCCATGGGGGGCGTTTCGTTTCCTCGTAAATACTTTACACACATATATATAATAGACTTTCCATCCTAAATAGATATATACGAGCTCATTCAATACTTATCCATGATAAATAAAGTTGGAGAACAGACTGGCGTTGGTTTCGATATAAATTGGTCTGAAAGCTCTCTCCGATCTTTTTCCGTATTGGGAACAAGGTATATCTCTCGTTCTCCCCTTCTCTGTCACACTCGCTTCCTTTCCCTATAGCTATTCACACCCTCGTTCACAGGCACGTTTTATTCTTTTCTCTACTTTCTCGCGGCAAAAGAGCGATATCTCTATTTTCCGTATTCTGCGCATCCCCCTCTACCGACCGAGGATTCACTTGCTGTAGCTGCATCGTCGGCACACGAGTCATCGGTCTATCGCGAAAAAATAAGAAGAGCGGGACTTGATGCGTTAGCGTGAAAGTTCCATGCGATCTAATACGAAACTACCGACGGCCGAGGAGCACTCTCGTCTATCGATCCTCAAACACCACGGCAAATAAGATGAAGTGGCAAGAAAAACCGAAGTAGATAAGGAAATCGCAGGTATATACATATTGTAACGAATCGCCTAACCCCCGGCGAGATTCTGGTAATGCGCCAGAAATTCACCAAGTGGTCCCGGGTAGAAACCCTCTCGGGCAAGTGAGGCGCCATTTTAACACTATAAAGACGTTCACTTTTTTTCTAATTCCCAATTATTATACTTACTTAAATAAACCGCTCGCGAGAAAATCTTACTGTATGTGCTTAACTTGCCTGTATTTTTGTATATGGACCGTCGTTTCTAGTACAGCATAGTCGATAAAGGAAAATCATGAAAGACTTTTAATTCTCTGTAAATCGCTTATCTTTCTTAGTCCCTACGAATTGCGTGGACTGCCACTATTGAGATAAGACTTAGTCTTACTATTTTTCAATATTCAAATTATTATATTAATCACCACTATTTTATATTTCTCGGAAAATATTATACGAGGCAGTACATCACATTCTATTTTTTTATGTACTTATATGCCGATAGTGTACAAAGTATTTAATTTAGGTGTGAACGTATCATTAAAAGAGTTAAGAATGAATATTGGTCACACATATGTACGGATAATATTAATATTCAAGTCAGACGGCGGTACTTGAATCATGGGAACTTGAATTGTCGAAGCTCGCAGCTCTGAGCCTCGACTCACTGAGGTTGATGCCCTAAGACTGAGACAAACATCAAAACAAATAAACGTTCAAATCCAAATGTAAAATATATGTATGTAATATGTGCAATCGAAATTCAACATTCGTATTGTACTATCGGATCATACTATGAATATATGCGCATTTTAAATATATGTATAGTATAATGCGAGAAGACAGTCATGATTTATTTGACTATGAGGGGAACCGACGGAGTCGCTCTCTCCCTTTCTCTCCTTATCTTTTCCGTTCGACCGCCCCGGGCAAGCGTTCTTAGACTCTTCTATATTTTCACCCCTCTTGTGTCTTCTACATATATATATATATATAGATGTACCCTGGCCTGATTCTTGTCAGCAGAAGGCAGGTATGGAAAAGTTTCGTGATGTGCGCCCGGGTATATCTTAGCCTGGCCGGTGCCAGGTACCTCGAGGTATATCGAGAAAACACGACATCGGGACATTCATATACACAACCAAGTCTTAGTTTTTTATAGCGATTTTGTTCGCTTGGGGATATCGTTACTCAATATTTTTACATTTTTCTTTTCACGTCCTACGGATGCTCGATCGATGTTACTTTTTTTTTACACATGTCCGGAAATTGTCTTCGGTTCTGGTACTCAGAGAAGTTTAGTCATTAATTCGATTTTTTTTATATGACGTAAATCCGTAGCATTTATAGAATAAGTATTATTATTATTTCAGATAATAAAACTACTTTTAAAAATCGTAGATAACGTCTTAAAGTTGTTGATTCCAAGTGTAATAAAGCAAATATTTTTATTGAAATACCCATACCTAAACAAAAGTTTGACCCTGGCAAATAAAAAATGATTACATGGGCTCAAATAGCCTGTAATAAATTTCAAAGTAATAAAAAGATGTATTTGCTGACGGGGTTCAGGCACCTTATTTTATAAGTTGTTTCTAGTCTGATTTTCTGATACGTAGACATTTCGGGTTTTATTCCATCGTTGCGAGATTCCAGAAATCATGATATTTTTGCGAATGACTATGAAATGATGGAAGAAATATCTGTTGAAAAATGTGATAAATTTTGGTTTTTGACTACTCATTGATGCAACGGATTGCATCTACGGCCACAAGATCCAAATTCGTGATTAACTTTACAAAATGGAACTTATGGCATGGTCTTATCTTATAGTATACAATAGGATACACTGAATAACAAATAATATTATAATAAAAATAAGAAATACTGTAGGATTTAAATTGCAAAGTTAATTTGATATTTGCGGGTTACAAGTTTCTCAAGTAAAATAGTTTACGCGATGTTTATTGACGATAGAAAGAAGAACATTATATTATAGAAATATAGAAATATATCATTTATATAGAAAATAACAAGACTCGTTGTAAATTATAGTTAACAAAAAGAATACATAATGAGTAGTAGAGGTAGTAATGAAGATGGTGATAGTGATGGTACATATGGGAGCGATTAATTAGATACAAATAATTAGATTTGATTAGAATACAAAAGTAGGACCTCGGTCGCTGATAAACGTAAAGAACTAAGAATAACATTACGTCATAACTTTAATTTCATCAAGCGAGAAAAGATGCTTCGAGAGAGAGAGAGAGAGAGACGACGACGACGACTCCTTGGTGTCCAGGTATCGTTCCAAGATTTAAGTTATCGGATATCGTTTTTCTATTGGTTAGAGGCGACTGAGGGGCGATGTAAAGGTAATCGAAGTTTGTCTGGTGGGGTTCGTCATCGTTAAAGAATGTATACCGGCACCTCTATCACTCATCCACGACTTCCCTATCTCTGCTTCTCAACTATCCGCTCTCGCTCGCTACTTCATCACTTCGCTCAAGCTCGATGCGAATTTTCGATCCGATTTCTACTTCTTCCTCCCTTCTGTTGGCGTCGTTAGATGGTTTACGATGTTTTCACGAGCGTGGAATGGAAACGAGTGGGATAGAAAAGGAGAGGTGGTGAAAACGGAATGGAGAAGAAGAGAGAAGAATAGGGTAGCCAGAAAGAATGAAACTCGTCGCAACGAAAATAACTATTTTCCTCTTGCTCCACAACTCCGACCGACCGCCCATCGTCTATGGTAACGGGAAGAAAACACAATTGAAAAAATCAATTCTTTCCATCTCCTCTGTACCATTCTGTATTTTTCATCCGTAGAAACGGTGGAATTTCACGATCAACCGATATCTCTCTGTTTCTTTCTCTCTGTCTCTTTCGCTTTCTTTTTCCCTCTCGCCCTCTCGCTCGCTCGCTCTCTCTCTCTCTCTCTCTCGCTTCCCCTCGCTTCATTAATATTGATGTACGTTTCTTCTGTTCAACGTATGAGTTAACGAGGGTTACGAATGTTTACACCGCGAATGTTAGAATATTGCATAGTGTCACAGACATAAAAAGCTGCAACGTGCATACAAATTATTCACTCGAAGCTTGCGTTTATCTTGCAGCTATGTCAAAGACTCGCAATTTTATGATCCTTCGTCCTAAAATCTTGATTATTTCGAGCTCGATCGAAGCTTTACTCATCTTCTCGTGGGAGCCGTAAAACAATTTTCAAACATATTTACGCATTTCTAAAACATCGTTTTCGAGATTAGGTTTGGATTTGCGTTTGGATTTCGAAGATTAATAATATATTTCGAAGGGATTGCACAAAATTAAAAGCTTCCTACAATGGATTGTTTACATATTCAATCTGCGCATAAGCGAAAATGTAGAATCCTTAGATGAATTCGGGTGGTCATAATAATTTTAAAGAATTATAACCAAGATCTTTCAAACCCGATATTTCATTTTCGCCCGAAATACTTCTACCTTTTCGATGATAAGACATTACAAGACTGAAAAACATTGTTTACTCGAAATCTTGTTGAAGCTCAAATTTTGAAAAAAGGCGATTTCGTATGTGTATTGTATATATATATATTTATATATGAGTTCGATCCCTTGAGCTGATGGGTTGAGTTCGCGTACCTCGTAACGGCATGCCGTTTAACGAGCCATAAAACAAGCGGAAGAAAATTCATGTCGGCCTGGCCGGGCTGTAACTTCGTCACGGTATTAAGATGGTAAAGCTGCCTTTATCTCTCTCGCGTCACCTAGCCTTCCTTACCAACGCTCTTAACTCCACTAGCGAGGTCCAGGGACATCGAAACGACTGACACGCGATCGGAACTGGGGCCACACGTTTCCTTTTTTTTCATCTATTTTTTATTGCTCGTTAACGGAAATGCACCAAGGAGAGGATTCATAAATCTTCGCAAGCTCTTATTCGCATCTCGTTTAACCACCATTAACCACTACCTCTGCATTCGTATCGCGAGGTATGTGAAATTATCGAGGGGCGCAAAGGTCTCTTTTATTCCACTTTCACAGACGTGTCAAGAATGTTTGCTCTTAACCGGATTTATGCCAGAAATGGCGGAGCGACAAGAGAGAATCTGCTTCAATTTTCCTATGGTAGAGTTTCCTCTCTCCTTCTCAGTTTCCGCAACGGAATTTGGAATGCTCCGAATGATATTTGATGAGAGCAGTGAAACAGTCGACGCAAGAGTTTCACGATGCTTCAACGCGGTGTTACGGAATTTCAATTAACACGGAGTACCAAACATTAGCAAAAACGAAAATATTCGAAAGGTTTTTAATAATTTTTTTAACTTTCCGTCATTCCCTTAATCCAACTACTGTCCTTGTCTTTTCCGTATCTTCTTCTTACCGACTATTATAATTAAGAATGAGCTACAAAAGAGCTATACCCTCATTAACAATAATATTTGACCATATTAAAACATGTATTGTTAACCTTTATTAGCTTATTTGTGTCGATTTTTAAATTATTCTTTCATCCTCTTCTGATGGCGATATTTTTTCTTTTGATGCCATGCCAATTTATTAACCGTTGTTAGCTCTTGATTATTTTGTTCATATAATTTATTTGTTTCAACGTCGAACAAAGGTGTAATAAACTAATAACTAAGGAAGTCAATCGTTCTCTCTCCCTCTCTCTCTCTCTCTCTCTCCAGGACCAGTCGAACTAAGAGCAAGAGGTGCACGAAGACCCCATTGCGTTCCTTGATGACATCAGATACGACTTTGCAGCAACGGTAAACTACTTGAGGAAGGAGAAGCATCTCACCAACGAAAATTTCTATAAAACTCTTAAGATATTGTCTTACATTGGTTGTAAGCATAGCATTACTCTGATTCATACATTTAACAAGCGAAATGCAATCATGTGTATCAGAGTATTTTGCAGCAAATGTATTCAAGCATAAGCGACGTAGAGTGGATCGTCCGTAGTCGCGCCTGGTTAGAGCAAAGCCAACAACGGTTGACGGACTAGAGAATAAGCCGAGAGGGATTGTTGTTAGTCGCGTCAGGGATGCGATAGTGTCGTTCACCTCGTTTCATCGCCCTATGTACGTGTAGTACATATATTGTATAAAGGCCATTGTACCCCAATTCAACGAAACGGTTGATGTTACTATCTTTGATTTAACTGAAATTGCGCTGATGCGCACCCACAAGGAAAGCCCATAAGTACCTATAGGTAGATACTTTTTGGACCTCTCGTTTCAGAAGTCTTAGTCAGAAACTGTTTTGAAAAGTAAAAGATCGCAATAAAAAAAATGTTTACAAAATATGCAAATTAGTATAATTTCTGTTGAAACTGTGAAATTACGATCTCTAAAAGCTTCGAACTAGTTTTATAGTATTTTTAAAAAACTACAAAGATTTGAGAGCCAATCATCATGCGCTCATAGTCGGTTTATAAGATATCAATTTGTCAAGGGTTATAAAAGGCTTCGATCTATACAAAATTTCCCATCAATAAAGAGTTGAGAATTTTTGTAATACTTAGGTCCCTTCTTTCCTATATAATGGAATAGAACTACTTAAGAGAACAAAATATATGAATTTTAATCGGGAAACGACCGATAACCATAAACGCATTTATCTTGTATTTGAATCTTTTTATCGCACTAGACATTTTAGAATAGTCTCGGCATTGCGATTCGCTGTATTGCTGTAAATTTTAATCAAAGATTAAACAAACAAAACAGACAAAATTAAAATACAAATACTTCGAGAACAATAAACTACTCCATAATTAGGTTATAATAACGAATCTACCGGTCACAAAAGCTCCTTGATACAATTAGTGACATCATTGATATTAATTGGCAAACTTCTGAAAAGTTGAATGCCGTAAGCTGATACACGACCCACTGAAAGAAATGCGCTCACGCTCGAAGTAGAAAATTAATGAGTAAAACACGATCGGTTCGCCGATTTACTCAGCTGTAACATCGTATTGTTAACGTTTCGGCTAACGCGACGTCGGTGCCCGGTGATCCCACCTCTGTCGCTGTCTACCCTGGTTGGCCTACCGCGAGCGTCCTTGCAGCCACAGTTGAAGTCGTGCACCGTAAAGCTGCTCCCACACGAAAGTACGTTATAGCACTTTACTGGCACACTTACAAGCCGTGTGGTCTGCGCACGTAAGCGCCAACTAATTCACCGCCGTGTGTTACGTAATTTCATGTCCAAGCCGCTTAAGGTAGCTTGCACACGAAAATACATTAGCAATTTGCCGCTACACGGCCGAGTCGGTCGGATACCTACACATGGCTGTGATTGGCTGGCTCTTGCGTTTGGTTTCCAACCGGCATGTCTGTATGCCAGCCACTGGTTCATGTATTTTCATATGCGAGTCGCATAACCCAAATTTCAACCTTCCCAAGCTCGCAAATACGTTTTACGGAAATCGGAAGGCACGAGTATCATGTCGCATAAGTTATGAACTGGCGAAACGGGTTGATTCTATGATTAATAAAAGGAAAGCCTTATCAATATCGAAGTTATCGGTAGATGCTTAATATTTCCGAAAGCATTCTTCACGATCGTCAGAAAAATCCGATCTCCCAAATCCATCGAAAAGAAAAATACTTCGGAATACTTTCGATTACTTTTTTCGGTAATGGCAATTTGAAACGAGTATAAAAATTTGATTGAAAGAAGCTGGTTTCCAAAAGTTGACAACTTTCTATGATCAAAATGTCTAGAGGGAAGCACCGACCGTTCCTTTGATTTAAGTGAGAATTTCTATGTGAACTCGTACGAAAATATCAGTGGGGTTTTCACCGAATTCAAGATGGAGGTGTTCAATCGGCTTTGCTGAATTGGGACGGAGTGTCCCATGTAGAGCCAGCTCTCCTCGTTGTTTCGAATGTAAGGTTTGAAGAGGATTGAGTCTTGGTGGTTCACAGTTTAAACCACAAGAGGGCTGAACAGGACAGGTGACAGTTAGGAGGTTGCATTCATTCTTCCCAGCTCTTACAGGGCTTCTTAATTCCATTAGTTCGTCACTCGCACCCTCGAGTCGTTACGACGTGAGGCAACTCATAATGAGTATAAGAGCGGGAGGTGCACCGTGAAGGGGTTTGGAGAAAAGAATTTAGTTTGGGTAAACTCTGGTTCATTTTACTTATCATTACATATTTGTTCGCATCATTTGCCATTTCGACGGGCGAAAACATGGATTTCTAGTTACGTCTGTGCCCGTCATAATTGATCAGAAGACGAATTGTTTAGGGCTACGTTTGGAGTACACATTTTCTGGGCACGGGCTGAACAATTACTTGGTAAAGTGGAGACTACTATTTTCTTTACATTACATATGATTGAAACACCAATGACACATCAATCAGAATATTCTCTTTGTTTTATTGTAACACCCTCGACCCTTTTCTGAAAAGAAAATCCTAAGGATAATTTTTGGAACTGCGTAAGAAAGTGGATCTCTGTCCGTAGAAGTAACAGGGTCATTAATAATCATTAATAGTGTGGAGTCGCGTATGAGCGAGAGCCCTTGTTACGGAGATAAATAAGATTCGCAGCAGACGCTACCTCGTTTCAAGGCTCACTTCCATGTTTCTTTTTCTCACTTCACCTTTCCTATCCCTTGCAAAGTTGGCGATAGTTTACGAAGATCGAGGAAAGAGAAAAAGAGGCAGACTTGGATAGATGTAGAGACAGGGAACCTTCAAGAATAACTGGGTAAGTTGGCTCCGGGGGATGCTGGTTAGGGTATGGGAATTTGGCGTGGCTCTGCACCCCATAAATTCAAGTTATTCTCGCTTTTCCCTCTCGCTTCGATACTCAGCAGACCGGAGACCCATTTCTCTCTCTCTCTTTCACTAGTCCTAGCTCGCTTCCTCCTAGCCACTTTCATGCTGAATCGCTCTTCGTATCCGTGGAAAATTTGCCAGTGTGTCCAGAGAAGGGTTAAGCTTTCAACGCTGATGCAGGAAAGGTCCCAAATGATATTACTTCAGCGCGGGAATTATCGTCGACCATTTCTCATATCCGGCGATAATTTACTAGCGATCCCGTTTCTCAAAAATTCTACCCGAGCCAGAGCTACGCCTACGTCACTCGATATGCTGGGTACTTATTTACATACCTTTTTTATTCTGGTAATTGAATCACAACGTTTTTCAACAAGTGAAAAATTGAAATCGGAAAACATCCCGAGCTAAAATTGACTCATAGGACTCCTCATTTTCTTTAAGTGGAGCATAAAACCCTTGTATTTGGTGCTCATTAAAAAGTACCCACTCTTTATCTTATTAATGCAATCATCATTGTGACACTTTCGGACTCTATTAAATATTGTTTGCATGTGGAAAGGACGAACTATAATTGAAAAAGTCTCGGGCTTTTACAGTTTCGAAGTCGCTTAGAATTTTTGTGACCAGCAACAACAGATCCCGAATGAAGAAATAGCAAGAGATTTCGGAATGTAGTCTCACAGGATTGCTAGACCGAAAGGTCGTCACTTGAAAATAACAAAGGGAGGAAGAGACAGAGAGAGAGAGAGGGAGAGGGAGAGAGGAAGGGAGAGAGGGAGAGAGAGAAGGGATGACTTTTTCGCCCACACCTTCGGTGAGTATCCTATAGTGACTGAGAGACAAGCAGACATTTTTGCTGCAAGATCGCGGACAACGCGTACAGCGAACGACATCGAAGGAAAAGAAGATTTCGAGAAGTTGCTGAGAAAAAGCGAAAATATTAATGCCCGAGGTGATCCCGAGAGCTACTGAATAAGGTCGCTTGTTTGTCTCTTCGTATCTCTCTTGCCCCGTCTATTTCTCTCTCAAAGTTCCAAGGCCCCCGGACAATTCCTACATCGTAACAGCGAATAAATCTTCATGCGCATGTGGAAACTGTCCAAATACTAAATCGAGTTCTCAGAGAAAAACGATTGGAATTGGTTGAAAGAGTCGAAGCAATGAAAAAAGAGACAGCCGACTGCCAGACAGAAAGCATCATAAAGAACGAAACGAAAATATTTTCCTTTGTTGCTGAATTGAAGAGCTTCTAGATCTACGGAACAAACAATATGGCGACAGATTTTGAGGGGTGAAAGGTGGAGGAAACCGAAGAGCGTACGACGATGCCATACGACTGAATACTCAACTTATCGATTGGACGAAGACGGTATGCCCGTCCTCGTAGTTTTCGGTCCTGTTTTTTCCTCGAGAGTTACCAAGATGGTTTCGGATGGGTCCACCTCGCTCTTCCTTATTATCTTCGAGTTTCGTCACAGTTGGGGTACTTCACATTCTTGGCCACTAGCATATGCGAAGCCTAACAAACTTCAACCCCTTTTCCCATCGCGTACAATATCTTTAATTGTATTGCGCAATTCTGGAGCTCCGCTAGTACAAAACGTCGCGAGAGTCTCGGTGATAGAAAAGTTCTTCAATTGCCGATGGACCCCTTGCCCTCTTTGTTTCTTTTTCGTACTCCATGCGACGGCGGCGCCAGATTTTCTTTTTGGTTTCCAAGAGTTGTTCCTGTTCTTCGAAGGATCGCCCCGCTCTCCCAGTTCTGAACTTCCGTCTCTCTATCCCGGGAGACCACTTCTTCTTCAACGCAAGAGTTTTTAATACTTGCTAGCCAACGTTGCTTACCACCTGGTTAGCCGTATTTCGAGACCACCGACGCGAACAAGAACGAGCTAGGAATGGATGTACCAGCCATCAACGCGGCATTACCGTGCTACGGATAGGGGCTGTTAAATATGTTCCGCTAATTTTCTGAGTGCATCCAGCGTCGAAAACACGCCGGGACAATTTGATTTTCCTCTTTTTTATGCTCTATAGATTCTACGAGTCACTCGAAAGTTTATTCTTTCAGCCGAGTTTAGTAGTACGATCTCGAGAGTTTTTCCTCTCTCGCCTCTGCTTCCCGAGCTTGTTTACTCATTCTCGGTTCCCCTTCCCACGGGCGAATTGGATGGGAACGTAACGAAAACCATCAGACTGCCTAGTGAGAAAGTTAACGAGAAAGAATAGATAGCCCCTAACCATTTGCCACCTTTATACCAGCCTTCCCTATCCAACATAACGTTTCCCGTCGAAAGGCTCGGATACTTTTTTCAAGTGGCCTAAATCATGGTAGGATTTTACTGCGAGGGATAGCTCGAGCGTTCAACACTGATGGATAGCGTTCACGGCGAACGTGAGGCTAATATTTCGCTTGTAGAGCCCTCTTTTTTTGACAAATCGTGCACGGGGCATCTTTTACTTCGGTGATATCCCCTCGGGATTCGCCCCGGCTTCCACGATCACTTTCTCTTCTTCTGATTCGCGGAGTTTTTGCAATTTGTGATGATCCGCCGGAGTATTGTAGAGTCTTACAATTAGACTGTAATGAATCGTTGCATTTTTTGTATGATTAGTATCTCAGTTCGTTTGGGGAACGATGGTGTTGAGAATTAACTGTTAGCAAAGAGTTAATCTCTAGCATTCGAACG
This sequence comes from Netelia virgata, assembly GCA_951802705.1. Taxonomy (NCBI): domain Eukaryota; kingdom Metazoa; phylum Arthropoda; class Insecta; order Hymenoptera; family Ichneumonidae; genus Netelia; species Netelia virgata. Next base: position 37,626,092 of record OX637864.1, on the reverse strand, counting down.
CTTACGTATACATCAACCTTACAACAGTATAAGAGCTCAGACTAGTTATTTTTCTGACCCATCGTACTGAATAGTGATGTTATATATAGCTTCTCTTTCCTTCGAAGACACGTAATGCAAGAAAAGAAGAGAGAGAGAGAGAGAGAGAGAAATAGGGGTTGGGGTGAATACGGAGAGGGAGGAATAAGGATGTACAGCGAAAGTGCCGAGAAAATAGAGCTTATCGACATTTACGAGCGGGTCTGGAGCTCATAATAGGATACAAAAATTATAATAAATGGCAGTCACGTAGAAACAATGTGATAATCGAATATTCGTAAGGTGTTGGTAGATGTAACGATGTAACCATTTGCGAGAGGGTTCTCATTTGTCTCCCGTCCTCTTGTTCTTGAAGGAACTGATATGACTTCACGTTATGCGGGTTTCTCGTAAAAGAAGCGTTCTTTTGCAAAAACTGGAAACCTTTTTCTAGCTATTAATGCCAGATTCGTTACGGAAGTATGGAAAGTTGTAAATGATATTTGAAAAAATGAATCGTTCATTCGGGTTTTCATATTTTCAAAAGTTCGTTTATTTTTTTTAAAAAAGCTACGCTACAAATAGCGTAGCTTTTTACGCTACAAATAGCGTAGCGTAGCTCTGAAAAGCGATTACTCATTGTAGACAAATCAAATGGATCTTCTTCGCGTGAAGATTTGGATTTTACGTTTCGTTTTATGTTATTCTTTAAACTATTGAGGCGATCAGAATACGAGAGAAAGAGAGCGTGGAAAAAAGACAGAGATTAAAGGCGGGAAGAAATCGACGACAGCGATGCAATAAAGAGAGAGAGAGAGAGAGAAAGAGAGTATGCCGAAAGAGAAGGGAGACAACCCACGCAAAGAGATGCGAGGAAACACAGCAGGTGTCACTCGCTCGCGAACCGTGAATCGAGACAAATATACAAGTGATCATTGTGCGAAGGAGACGGAGGTAATCACTCATCACACCGCCATTCATCAGCTCGGACGATTTGTTTGGCCAACAATCGTCCGCTGCGTTGAGTGCAACATCATTTTCATATCGGATAAGGACCGCCTGCGCTCAAATTCTCTGATCTTCGCCATATACATTAGTAACTGAATCGAGTTGACACTCGCCATATATCTCAATCACCACCTCAATCTGTCTTTCTCTCCAAATTTCGCCACTCCGAGGGATCCACCTTCGACTACAGACAAACCGTGAGAGATTTATTCGTAAGTAATATCTGCTTCTATCTAATTATACTCGATCATTTCAATAATTTCCGCTTCTCAGCTTCTACGTTTGTTAAAATAAAATTTTGTTCCAACAGCAATCCATGAAAATTTGAAAATATTACACTATTTATTTCTGAGTTTAAAATGCAATTTTAACCTTTTTAGCAAGAAGATTAAAACAATGTAGATAACGAATATTATATATCATGCTTAACCTGGAGTCATATCACAGTCTGTCAAATATCTGATGAACATAATTTTATGTAATGAACATGGGTTTAATGTTTGTCAAGAGTCAAAAACGCTTGTTCATTATTTTTTAAGTACCGCATGAAGATCTCGACCATAACATTATTCTTTCCATCGTCATCATCGAACTTGGCAATTATGCCAACATCGAACTATAACATTTAATATTGCACAATATTAGAAACACTGGCAACTCAGTTTGGATCAATTTCATTGGTCTCAGTGGCTCGAACTAGTCGGTCATTGTGTATTCAGTCCGCGTTTTCTAGTTGTAACTCAAGCTGAAAGCGTCGCATTGTTTCCCAGGATTCTTCTAACTCTCGTAAATCATGGCTCATTTTTTGGGCATCGTTTATAAATAACAACAGAGGTGTCGTAACTCAAGTGAGGATTGCGGCGTAGTTCGCTGAGTTTCCGACCGGCCCTCGTCGCCAAGTAGCTTGGTCAAGAGAGGTTGGTTTAGCGCCAGCAAGGGGGAAGGGAGATTTTACCACTGGGGAAACATACGTCGAAAACAGGGTAACAAATCATAGGCCTCTGTATACCGTGACGGCAATGGCAGAGAGAGAGAGACTATATAGAGGAGCAAAAGAGGGAATGAGGGGACGCAATGATCATTGACCGCAACGAATAATAGACGGGTACAAGCGATGTCGAGTATCGATGCGTTGAACAATCGAACACGTGGCGCGTGGACCGTGAAAGCGACCGAACGAAAAAAACCGGGACTGGGAAGAAAAAAATTGAAGTGATGTGGAGCTGAGCCAGATATATATGTGTATACAACGATTCGGACTCGATGGACACGACAACCGAATCGCTCTCCCCTCCCCAACTTGTTGGACTGGACAGCAACGCGATCCCGCGATTCGATTACGGAACGTCATCTCTGCGTCAATTGTCCAAGTACAAATCCTTCCTGCTCTTCGTAATTTCGAAATCTCGTCCTCTATTGTCAATCTCAATCAACAGTGATTCTCCCGCATTATACACCGTCTAAGCCCGTAAGTATTTTGCAAACAACCCTTTACGTCAAAAATTCAATGCGTATCGATAAGAAAGACATTTTCTAAATATGCGTTTCAATGTGAGATACATTATGAAAAATTATTTCACGCCTTTCTTCAAGTAGTGCTTGCAACGTTACATCCGACGGTAGGTACTTCATTCACCCAATAACTCCGAAAATAACGGAAGTTTAGATACCGACGAGCTAATGAAAATGAAGTGCGCAAGCGTTCATTAGTGCGCAGAGTGAGTGATTTTTTAGAATTCGAACATCGATAATTTGAGAACGCTTCGATCCTGCTGGGATTTGTCAGAAAAGTGGGGCTTGATAACCGTTGGGTCTGAATAAATTTTCGTTAAAATTATTTGCAAATTTAAGATTTTTGAGGATAGAATTTGTTCGTACAACATCTGTGATCGTTCCAATTGTCGTAAATTTACAATCGTTTAATTGACGTTTTTTGCATAATTATTAGAGGGGATAATTCTATTCTCTATTTTAACCAAATGTTCGAAGAACTATAAAATTATGTTAGTATATTAGGACGCACTTGTCCGGTCGCATGAATACCGACCCATTTCTCAAAAAAATTGCAACGAACCTGGTAAATATTTGGACATTCACATTCTTCATAAGCTACTTCAGAGTTATGTTTACAAAAACTGTGCTAGTACTCCTATTCAACGCCTATTGTATATGTTTACTAACAACGGTGTCTGGATATTTTTGGGACCTACAAATTTGCGATTTCTTTGAATCTCTCGCATTATTTAAATAATCGTATGTACGAAATAATGATTTTTTGCGTTCCCGTTTCCTGACAAGTACGTTCTAATATAGGTGCCACACCATAACTTTATGATTTTTCGAATATTTGGTTGAAATAGAGAACAGCAAGAGCAACTCTATGCCGGTGTGAGAATATTTTCGTGGCCGACTGTATACCTTAGTCACGATCAATAGAAAGTGGATGAAGGCTAATGTTGTAAGAATATAATGTGGGAAACGGTAAAATATGTTCGTAGAAATTTTACCGATTCGGTATTGCACTCGCCAGTAAACTCCCCCATTTTCCTTTTTTTCACGAACTGTGGATAAGTATAGAAGAGTCGTTAAGACCAATTCAATTCTGCTATTTCCACAGATCTTTCGTTCTGAATCGATATGTACCTAAAGCCCTCGCTGTTTTATGGTTTATCGACCGTATTCCCAAGCTACAGATCGAACCTTCAATTGCTGGAAGAAGCGATTCAACACAGGCACGTTTCAAATAAGGGAGTTCGTTAAGCAACGTCCCTAACATGTTCGTAATAATATAAATTGAGGTTAGGTTAACATCACCTCGAGCGATGTAAGTGCAATGAAGCGCCTCCTAGCGGCTCTGCTCGCATTACCATCGGTAGTTTCGTTTATTTCCTATGCTAGTTTGCCATTGTTGGCGGCACAACTACGTAATACCAGTAATGGCAGCCTAGCCCGAAAAATAAACATTCATGGCACTTCATTTTATGAATCATGATTAATGTAATGACAGCTTTGAGTACCGTTATAATATGTTTTTGAAATATATCAATAATATTGTCGCTGTTGTTGAAAAATTCATTCTAATGCATAAGAGTAATGTTTTGTTACGATGTATGCATAGGATATAATGTTATGAATTTTTCGTTGTTTTTCACGCAGTTCATGAAAAGGACTATGACTGACGATAAAATTAACAAAAATTGAACTAAATTAGTGGAAACTATTATTGGTCCACGACCTCAGGAAAATTAATGCGCTTATGCAAAATATATTAATACAAATTTTGATATAATAATACAAGAGATAAATCCCATATTTATCAAATAACACATAGTATATTAATAAAATAATATAAGACTCGATCAATGATTATTGCGTGTCTAGCTACAATACATTCTTCGTTCGTCTACTCGAAATAAATTTCACCTACATTTCCGACTCCTTGCTCAGATATTTTTAATGATTTATCCATCAGCTCGAACGATCGATAAATAGGTACATATAGTCTTGTCAGGGGTTCGATGCAAATAGAAAAAATCGTGATTGGTGGCCTGTCGAATTGGGATTATTTCTTTTTTTTCCCGTTTCCAAATTGAGTTCGGCTCGTGGTACGGGAAAATGGGGAGCGGAGATTACTCTGGTGACTGGACGCATAGCGAGAGACTCGGTTCACCAGGTTTTGCAGGTCGCATATACCACCGAGAGGGACGTGTTCTATGTAGCGGATTCCATTTTCTGCGTGTATTCTACATGCGAGGACCCGTATACGTGTTAGTCGTTCTCGCGTCGTTCGTTGGATGATTAATCGTTTAATTAGCAGCAGTGTTATGAGACTGGTAGTATTGCCCATGTATGTGACATTCTATGCCAATTTGACCAACGCTCGGCACGGGGGAGGTCGGATTTGCTTTATTACTTTTTCAATCATCGTACTAATTCTAGAATATTCCTTCGATATTAAAACAAAAGTTAGAAACCGTTATTCTTTTATTATTTTGAAAAATGAAAAAATGCCATCTTGAGAAAGAAAATAGATAAACCGTATTACTGGAGTAGAAGCACTTTGGTCATTGGCCACGACACACATTCAGTTCATTTTTTTCGTTGCTTATGAAAGTTTTTGATATTATAATATTGAACAAAATAAACCGAAAAATATGAAATAATTCTGTATGAAGAATATTATTTGAAAGCATAAATGATATAAATCGAGACATCAAACTGCAGTTAAGGATTTTATTCGATGACAATTTTAATTTCCTGCTCTTGCCTTTCCGGGTTCTTGCCACCCTCATTCTTTTCATTTCATTTTTTATTTACCCGCGTATTTCCTCAGCTTGCCCATGCTGTAATGCGTGCCTCGCTGAATTAAACCCAACTACCGCATCGTATTCGCACGAGGGCACAATAAAACTGCGGCAAGCCTGCACCGATACAGCCGTTCTATTCGAAGTCTGATGGTCCTATAGGGAATTATCAAGCTCCGCAAGAATTACCTCCCACTCAGCAATGCAGCAGCCAGTATATAACCAGGCAGTTATCGCTCCAAGTATTGGCAGCACGGAATCCTGCTTCCTTGGGTGATCGCCAGAACCGTATTCCGGCCGTGCATCTACCGTCGTTGGTTGTTCGCGAATTATTTTATTGTTTTTTTTTTGTTATAAAGGACGGTCTATGGCCGATTATTTGCCTATGTAACGAGGAGTTTCACATTTCCAATGCCGTTTCCTTGCGGGATTACACAATGCATTTTTCGTACACTCGATGCACACTTACCATTTCCAAATCGAGCCATTCAGAAATAAAACCTGAATTTCGTTTAACAATATTGCTCAATGGATATCTTCGGAATGAATGTACATAAGTTACAAAGAAGGACGATTGGCGAATGATAATTCAAACACAATTATTATTACTTTGTTTTTTTAATTACAATTTATTCGATAAAATGGAATAGCTATTTTTTTAAAACATCAACAAATTCACAAAAATATCAAAATTTGTAATAGTCCGTAAAACGCTGTTTTCACATTTCAGAAAGGTTGAATGGATTCTGTTTCCGATAGTAAAGTGCGTTAATAGGTGTAGGGGGTAGTTTAACGTTTTTTTCCCCCGTAATACTGACAATGAGTAAAATAAAGAGGCGAGAGAGAGAGAGAGAGATCGCTTTCCCGATAGCTTAAAAAATAGGTATAGAGAATAGATGAGAATTTAAAAAATTGCGTATGTTTGAGAAAATTAATTTTCTTTTCACTTTTCTGAAATGAAACCAAATAAGGATCAGTGAAAATTAAAAAAACGTGACGAGGTTGTCCTAGTGGCATTCGTACAATCCTATAAAGAGTAATCAGCCAAATGCGAAAGCACGGGAACGGATGTTGTCCGAGTGGGCATGGAGTGCCTCGTATGCGCATACGTAGATACGTATGCTATGTCGCTCTCGTGTAATTTCAATGCGTCTGGCTGAGCTTATCGTAGGTCACTCTATAGGTTATAAAACGATGGTGTCGAACTACATCCCTCCTGCGACCACGTTCACCCAGAGGACTGTGGAAAGCCTCGGAGGGATTTCGTAGAGCTCCGATGAAAAATCATAAACTATCGTATTTGTCAGTTTGATTTTCTCTTCACCTTATTCAACAGTGCTAAAAAGCTTATTCTCTGATGCATTTCAGTTACGTATACATTTATAAGATAATTTTCCATATCGATAATTCGAAGGACGTACGAGATTAATAATTTAAACTGTAAAAGTGAAAAACGATGGGATGGATATATTTACTTTTTTTTTTTTTTCATTCACATAATTCTTCCTCCGGGAATTCCTCTTGCTTTCAATCCCGTTGGCAGCGTTAAACGCGAACACAATTTTTGTTTTCGAACCGAACGATAAACACGAGCGGACAGTAACAGGGACAAATTCGTTGCGTAGCGGAATCGATGAAAAAGGAAAAGCGCGCGCGGTGTGTACATGCGCACACGGTCGATGGAGAAAGTAATTAAAAGCATACAAAAATGCATTCGCACATGGATTAGTACAGTGAGAGTGAATGTGGGAAGGAGTGAGCGAGAGGGAGGGGGGGGGGGTGGAGATATAGCGACAGACACAGAGTAAGAGAGAGGAGGAGAAACACGCGATGCAGTGGGGAAAGAGCGGAAAGTTCCATTCGAATAGCAAAAGCGTCAAGTGCAAATGAAAAAGCACTTCTTTTATGCTACCATGGCCCATAGTTTTTTTACGTGAGTTTACACTCGTATGAGCCTTTTTTCACTCTACACGTTCGTATCATCTCTATTCTCGTTTTCGGGTGTTTTTTAGATATTTTTTACTCATCGTTAACTCATTCGGCAATGGCGTTTCCCATTCGTTCGATATGGCAGACAGAGTAGGGGACCACGCATGAAACGATGTTAAAGAGAGAGAAAGAGAAAGCTAGAGAGTTAGGTGGGGGGTGGGGGAGACAAAGAGAGAAAGGGCATTCGCCCTCGGAATCAAGAGCTCGGTCATTACTTCTGTAAATATGACAATAAAAGCTTCCACGCGTTCTTCGAAAAGCATGGAAGAGCTTCGAGATTTTCCCGAGGCATGCATTGATTACCTGCTGCTCTGTCTCTTTCTCTCTCGTTCTCTGGAACGAAGTGACACACACAGATGCAGGAAAAAACCGCGTTCAATGGACAAATCAAAGCTTGCGTCGGGCGTATCACCGATTGTAAACGAGAAAAATATATAAAAAAAGCGTGTTCGCGTGTTCAAACGATAGTTCGTTCAATAGAATCACGCGATTCGTTGATTTTTCGGCGCTGAAATAGAGGTGGCGTTAAAAAAACGCAGTATTTCCACTTTGACGAGAAAAACGGTGAGAAATTTAAACTCATTGGGGTACGATCTTTCGTATGGGTTACTTCGTTCCGGATGGAACAAATGATTATCGATGTTTGAACTTCCTTGAGAGCGTGGTGAATGAGAAAAAATATGAGGGAGTGAAAGATGCCAATTTTGAATTGAAATTTAATTTAAACGAAAATTGATTTTCTTATATTCTCTTTAAGTTCGCCGTGCCGGGAATAATACCTCAAGAGCTTTTGTTAATGAAAAAACAGTAAGTACTCGATCAACGAAATTTTCAATCATTTACATGTAAATTAAACTTGTGATAAGCTGAATGATGAAGCACTCGATGATTGCATATATCGAAAAATATTGTTCTTTTTTGGCATTTCGGATGTGCTCGGTTAAAAAATCATGCGAACTGAAAATATGACTTTGGGAAGACGATACGGGAGAATAGCTATCATTCCGTTAACGTAGAATATCGTTTAATAATAGAAATAAAAATACAATGTCCTTAAAAATATGTATTATGTATTATTCAGTTCTCATAAAAAGTGTCCAATAAATGTTGCGATAGAAAATCCTGAAAAGTACGATTTTTCCGGCCTCCTGACTAAGCACGACCTCTTAAATGACCCACTTTATCGACTCTTGCCGAATCGAGTACGAAACTTTCTCCTTTGTTATCTTATTCATGCAGAAAGTTTTTGCATAATATCTTCAAATGCACAAAAGTAAGAGCGATCATACGCATAATCTTAAAAAAGTTATACGTTCTGTGGAGTCTGCGGATCTGCGAATGGGCGTTGAATAAAAATAGGAAACGAGCTGGAGGAAGTATTCGGAGGTATGCAGAATTTCACCACGTTAGGTTCGGTAATTTTAGAGCTGCAGACGTTTCCATTGTAGGAAATGACCATGCAAGCGCACACGCCCACTCTCACAAACTCGCGTATACCACACAATCTCTATATTCTCTATATTCTTTAATAAAAATTTGAGAATGGTGTTTTTTTTAATTCACCAGACTTCATTTTTCTAAAAAGCGTTAGCTCAAAGTGTTGGATGCACCATGATTAAATGGAAATGTTGAAAGAAAAATGATTTTAGTCAGTTCTTTTACAGAACAAAAACTTTTCAAATCAAGATATATGGGAAGGAAAACAGGAAACAATGGCAACGATAAAACGAACAAAAATCTCACTGCCAAGACTGGACCATCAACTTTCAATTCAAACATTATATTCGGCCATCCCCTTCCCATTTGTTTATGAAAAAACCCATTGATGCATAAATCAATGGATGAGAACAATTACAATGCCTACGGCAGCGATCATGCGCTCTCGTCGGAAATTATTGATATTCTGGAGCGGTATGCGGTTAATAGGAGTATGAATAGAAGCATCCATCTGCCTACGGGTAATTCCAGGTATCTCCAGGTAGCGCTTAAGCTTCGATCGAAGAGAACAAAAATTAGCAGACCGATAACCTTGCAATAATCGCTCAATTCACGTTCTCCGCCTCATTCTCTCCACCCTCAACGATCTATTCAAATGTTTTTATTCCTTTTTTTGTTTATTTCCATCTACTTATTTTGAATTATTCATCCGAATTTTCTTCTCTCTTCGTATTCGTGCAAATTTTATCATCTTAACATTTTCTTAATTTCTTAAAATGGCATCATGTCATCATGCCATCAGGGCGTACGCGTGACACATTAAAAATGCTCAAGCACTGATCTGTTCTGTACAAGGAAGTGTAATTGTCAAAATATACCTACTCCATTTAAATGAAGCCAGACCACAATCGAAAGGTTGTTCATGATTTATGGCTCAATCGTTTTTCAAGGGTTAATCTTGTGCGTTCGTTCCAAAAATGGCATACTGGAATAACGAACGGGAATAACGCACCTAATAAAACCATATTCAATAAAATATTATTAAATCATATATAAATATTATTGATCAACCAGTTGTAAAAGAGTAAAAGCTCAGTTTTGTTCTTATCTTCTTCGATTCGCTGATTGCGGTGTATTATTGGCCAGTGAGCTTCATTGTGTCAAAGATTACAGTTTTTATTGACGTTCTTCCGAAGCCTGGAGTGAGACGATCGGTTCGTATGCACAAATGATGCGGGAACACGAGCGGGAAATTGGCAACTCCGCGCAATTAGCGCAACATCGATTTATTATATAATGGGAGAGATGAACTGGAATTTGACTGTAGCCTCGGCGATGTTGAACCTTCCATACGTCAAATTTTGATCTAATTTTCGAGTTAAATCGATGAATTGGAAACATTGTCCGACATCAAGTAAACAAAATAAATAAACGAATTTTATCAATCGATTGTTCAGCGATAAAGTTCTTTGGGTGTGATTAAACCTATTATGTTATATCTTTTGTTCTTCGAGCGTTGGATCGACTTTCCGATATTCAATTTATTAAACGCCATCGAAGGGGGAAATTGTAAAATCGCAAAGTAAAATAAGCAACCTTTCCGGATACAGGGCGTATCGTACAGATTCCAATTTTGTATATAAAATTGTCGAGGCCACCGAAAAAGCTGTCCTCGGAATTTTGTAATTACTACTTTTTTCACTGATTTATTTGCTTTTACTGGATTCTCACAGGAATGGCAAAAAGGATACACAAATTTTGAGCCAGACAGAGGGCGGACGACGAATAATATCGGGCGCTTACGCTAGCTCGCGAACTTCTATTTTTTACCCAGCCCGATAATATTTGTTCGTTCTTTTATGCTTTATTTCCAATGATTATTATTATTATCATCGTTATTATTATTATTATTATTATTATTATTATTTTTCGAGCGGAAAAGATCTATGCACGGAAAGAGAATTCTCTATACCTATATGAGGAAAACATTTACTGCCACTCCGATGGGCCTCCAACGCGTATGGTACATCGCATTTGAGATATATCCTATATAATGGCTGTGTGGATCACAGGATTGCTTTGAGAGTATTAATAACGCGAGCTTGCTCTCTGGAATTCTGTCAATGCCGAGCCGATTGTGTTTGATACGTGTACGTATACCTTCGTAGTATACACATACCTATGTGTAGTCATGTTTTCGGTGCAGATGAAGATATCGCGAATGGCAATCAATCCATGCAAAATTTGAATATTTGATATACAATATTTCTGAACAAAAATTAACGTTTGAGCATCTAATCAAAAGTCTATTTGTTATTTCCAAGTCTCGTTCTTCTGTCTATACTCGTATTAACGTATAAAGTTATTTAAGTAAGGGGAAGATAAGAATAACTGCGTATTTAAGAAACTAGAGGTCATTTCGTTTTCTATATGTTGAACGATAGATACGTTATTCATACCGCAAGATATTTTCCGGCTTTTCCCATTCGTGGGTATATAGTGCTCTTAGCTCAACTAGTTCCATTAGTCGTTGTCAAAGCTAAAAATTTCATAGAAAATGGAATGGGCGGAATGATGAAAAATCTATAACGAGCCTCGTCTTTGGTCGGTCTCTTGAAAATAAAAAGCGATGATCTCCCAAGTCCGTAGCCCAGTTATCATTAGAAGGAGGATACGAAACTCCGCATCATATGAAAAGAGGAAACAAAGAAAGAATGAAAGAAGCAGAGAAAGAAAGAAAAAAAAAACTGGAAAGATGACGAATAGCGAAACGCTGAAAAAAAAACGTACGCTACTATACAACAATGGAGCTGCAGTAGAGATCGGGATAACCATTGTGTCCGTTCTTGGTTCGCTCTCACGGAACTGGACCAATAATACTCGTTATTGTCCCTGCACCCTGCTTCTCGTTCCTGGTCGTCGTCGTTGTCGTCGTTGTCGTCGTCGTCGTCGTCGTCGTCGTCGTCGTCGTCGTCATGGTCGAAGCCGGAAAGCGTTCAACGCACTCTCGAATCGTTACCCTCTTTCATGTACATTCTACTCTTTCCACCTGTTGTCCATCCCCAAACGTCCGGAGCCCGAAACATACAGCGACGAGAGTGGAAAATAAGCAATTATCAATATCCCTTTGGCTGAAATATCTCGTTGTTTCGTGAAATCCTTCTTTTTTTCATCGTTTCGCACATTTCCGCCTTTGTACAAATACTTGATTTATGAATTTATGATTTCCGAAGGAACATAACGAGACAAGGAAATATATGGTAAGACAAAATTCATGAAAAAATAATAAGTTTCTCGATTGGTTTAAGTCGTGGAACGGTAGTTTTCGTGATAGTTTCTCGGAACAAAATTAAAATAATGTTTTGAAAAGTTTCGAATCTACGATCTATCCATTGTGCGTTTATCGACTGCTCTTGGCAATTTTCCAACGTTAACCCGTATAAAAGCGACGCTATAAGTAACTCGCTTGAAATTCCATTTAGGGGAATATTATTTTCATACACAGAATCTGTCGGTACTTACAGCAATGGTTTAGTGGTTATCTATACCATGCGAGTACGAACCAGAATGGTCTTCGTAAAATCGTTAAATATTTAATACGAATCCAATAATGTATTTTTATGAATTCACGAAGTTATTGAATTTAACATCAAATCTTGCAAATACAAAAATTCATATAATAAGAATCTAAGAAGAAGTGAAATTTGACAAGTACGTATGCTTACATTGACATTAAGTAAAATATTCTTAGAACAGTCCTTCAAAATTTCAAAACGTTCCACTAGCAATTTACGAAGTAATAAAACTTGAAAATATTAGCTGCGTTTTCTATATAAACTTTTTATGTAAATATACAAACTATTTCCAAATAGCGGCCTATGGTTATAAGAAAAATCATTGATAATAATAAAGAGGTAATAATTACATCACCCGCAATTACACAGACAACGTGTAAGTTGCGAATATTAAAAGGCACGCTGCCCATAAAATGCTAGCCGGTACATAAAAACGAGAATGGTAACGTGTCTTGATAATGTTTTTTTTATTCATTCAGCGAATAAAATACAAAGAATAGGCTGCAAGAATGGAGGGAAAAAAGAGAGTCGATAAAGCGCATGGGCCGGAGAGGACATTGGCACGAGTATGCAGCGCTAGCTCATTCGCGTTACCGCCAATTTATATCGGCGTGCGAGAGCCGAACTAATTTCGGAAACAACCGCTCCGGGGGCCAGATCGAATGAGACCTCGTTTTCCCGTTGGGAAGTACAGGCGGGAGTACACCGGTATAGTACGTGGACTGGCATCGAGAGCAACGAAACGGAACACCAACCTTTTTTTTATCCCTCTCATCCTTGTCCTCATATCTCTCCTCCTCTCTTGGTTTCTCCCTCTATATATACACAGTTATATACATATGTGGCCATGGGCCACCCCCTCAGCCATTCTGGCAAGCCTCGACAACCACTTCCCGCTTTAGCACCAGAGAGAGTACGTTCCTGCTGCCCCGACATCATCCAATTTTCATATTTCATTGAGTTTTATCGGGCCTCGACAGTGTCCGCTTAATTATCACGCTCCCTGCTCTCTACCTCTATATCGTTTCTTTCGAAACGTTTTTTCTTTCAACCCTACTCGCGCTTCTGCCGCAACGCTGCTTCATTTTTATAACACGCTACGTGAACGACCCTTTTTATCTTTTTTCAACTCGTATATAGCAAACGTTTCTCGGTAGGGTCAGTCGATCGGAAGTTGCCCACTATTTGCGATACCCACCACTCGTTATTGCTTCGAGCGACAAGCAAATTTGAGATATCGCACGGAACGAAATTACATTTGCGTCATTCTTGAGATCGATTCTCGTTCATTGCTATTGCTCGGGTATGCATTAAAATCTGTCCAAAGTTTTGGTGCATATTGATTACTTTTTGTGATATCGTTTAGAACTTGAAGGGATTATTCTCCGGGTAATTTTATGATTAGATATACAGACAACCCACTGTCAAAAATTCAAATCGGTCGTAGCCTTGGCTTTCGAGAAACCATTAAACAAAGGGTGAGATATTGAGTTGGAAAAACAATCACGTTTCTTCGGTGATGTTTTCACGCAAATTATCGTCACTGGCAGCTTTAACGAACGTCTGGATTATGAAAGCTGTTTTTCAATGCGGCATCCCCGTCAGTCGTTTTTAGGTCGCGACTTTTTCTCGATTCGACTTTCTTTTTAGCTGTTTCCTGCGCAAACGTGCCAGCAGCGTGTGTGCGGCGTCCTTTTCTGTTACCACGCGCTGGCTGTCCATTGCCCACTTTGGACAGGAGCGGTAGCAAACGCCCCATCGTTAAATGTTACAGTGGCTGTGCGGCAATTTCAAAACTGGTCGGATCACCGAACCTGTCGTTTTCGGAACAATTCCCCAAATTCTATTATTAAAATGTTCATTTCAAGACAAGAGCCTGCTCTCTTTCGCACGAGGCTTTTATACCCTCCTTTTCATACCACCAATTTGTCTCTATATGGTTCATTCTATTCTATATTATGAAAAGTTTCTACGCCTATGTCGGCAATATTATATTTAAATGTCACCATGAAATTTTCTTCATTATGCTGAACCATTTCCCATACCCTCCATTCGACTAGCTTTCAGCTCGAGATCCCTCAGGATCCATCAAACAATCATCGCCATTTGTATCCGGCCATTCAAAATATCTTGCTGTACCGAAGCGATTTTCACAAGCTTGATAAGCAGCACAATAGGATGATTTGACTACGATATCGGACACTATGCCAGCTGCATTCTCAATAAGCCCTGTGAAACCTGGCAACGATCGAAATCCGCGCTTGCTCCAGGCACCATGTCCAGACAACTAAACTGCCTTATCCCCTGATCGTTCAATTTCCGAACTTTCTCGCGCGACTCACAGATGGTGCTACAATAGTAGTATCGACGTTCCTTTTTATCGTTGCATTATACGTGACGTGAATCAAAATTGGAGTGAGATTTATTAGACCCTGAAAAATGTTAAAACCATCGTATAACTGATTTGTCATAATGATAGTCAATTTATAATTGTTATCGCGGATAATATTATGCGATAGACTCGATAAATGCTGTTATATAAATAAATTCTCATAAGTACTACATGTCATTTCTACATTCGCACCTCTGAAGCTTATCGCGATCCGGCGAGGGGGCAGATTACACGGTCTAAGGAGTTCTATTAGCCAGTCTAGTCCACTGACCGAAAGATTCGATGCTCGTAGTAGATCTTATATTCAGTCGGTACATACTCTATTATATTGTATAAATAATGCTAGTGGGTATGGGAAGGGGCGTTATAGTTACGCGTTACGTTGTGTGTCGTGAATTAATAGCCGACGGCACAAATTGGACGCGTGACCTAGGCGCTACATGCACGCACATAGGTGTATAACCTAAGCATCAGCGAGTAGTCTCGCGCGGAACGACCATGTGGTATGGGTTAATCAGAATTAATTAAGTACTGTGACATGCACGTCATTACTTTGTTACAGTGTGACGTGTCAAGTGCCACCCGTACGTCCGGTCCACTACATCATTCTATATACATACACACACATACACACACATATATATGTATATATATATATATAAATAATATGACCAATAACAAGGAATGCCACTAGCAAGCTCGATATATACAGTTGACAGTGTCTCGCACCTCTTTGGCGTCGTCGGTGAACAAGTTCGAGATGAAAAGGAGGGTAACGTCGAGTTGGGCGTTACGAGACTCGACTAACGAGATCTTATTAATGAATTATATGCACCAGCATGGAGTCAATTCGTGTACGATCTTAGCGTCATACCATGAAAAAGAAGAATAATGATATACGAAAAATATTATGCCGGCTCCAGACTCACCCCGTGAAGTTGCGGCGTGAATTCACTCCGGGAAACCCGCGCAACGCGAATGGCTCTTCGCGTGAATCCCATGAAGAGGCGTGAAAACCATCCACTATCGCGTTCACGCCCCGTCACGGGTGTTCACTGCGTAAGTCTGGAGCCGGCATCATAGAGACGAAAGAGATTTGTCTTGCTATCAAATTTCAATCGCGTCAAAGTGATATTTCTCCATCGATATTTAGGCCTTGTCAGAGAAATCGGGGAAATATTGTGTGGCCAGTTTTGCAATTTGTAATTTACAATGTAAAGTTCTGGGTATTAGAAGCATTTTTTGTAACATAGAATTTTCCTTCTGGCATATTTAATGTCGGACAGGTCATCATTATTTTTCATTTAAAAAAAGGCAAAATCATGTATATAAAAGGCTAGGAACGCCTGCGACTACTCGAACGCCCTCTGGAACAATTATATATTTAGAAAGTATATCTACAGGATAGATGTCTGCAGTAGAGAGATGTTTGTCCAATAAAAAACAAATGTGACAAGGTTGGGCGCATGTTGAGTTTCAAGAGGTCGTTTCCTCGTAGTAGGCTAAACTAAGCTCCAGAAATTAATCCGGTAATCGACGACGTCAGCGATGTAGACATTCTAGATGGTCTTAGAATCCCCAGGAGTTTATACGTAGGTACGTCGTTCGACCCATAATAATAAAATAATCACAATTAAATTATAACCATTTATGTCTCGTTTGTCAACCGGATACCTAAATCGGCCAAATAACTTGAAGTTTATGCGCACGACATGGCATAATATTGCGTACCGTAAGCTGAACAGTAAATGCAACTGTGCCCTTGCGGTTACGTTTTCTACCACTGGGAGCTCCCACGGTAATCTCTGGTCTAAGGGATGGTTCTCCCAGCGGGCAAGAATTCACATCGCTCATTCCAACCCCTTCTTACCGGGGCCAGCCTTAGAAAGGCGGTGGACGGGCAGTGTCGACATTCACGGGGGATTTGTAACAAGCTCTAACAAGTGGATGGTTCGTTGCCCATAGTCCTACCATGCCGTTATCTTCTCTAGACGAGTTTCGTTCAAAATTATTATCCTACCTTCCGCCCCACCCCCCTTCGCCCTTCCCATTTGTAAACCGAAGAACGAATCTCCTTCATATTCCGGTACATCGTCTATCCGCTACGTGGCTACAAAATATTCAAATTGCTCGAGAAAAGTATCGACTCCCCTCGACCGTACCGGCCTTTACCCGGAATTTGGGGTTTACAAAGCGTAAAATCATGAGAGGCAATGTGTCGAATCTTGTCTACTCGTTCCCCAGATGTGATGATAACATTCAAGGGACGGATGTCAAACAGTCGAGGGGTGGTTTCTTTATCGCGCAGGCTTTCTCATCGATGAAAGCATTCTTCAAAGTATGCAGTTCTTGTGACTATGCGCGTATAAATTGTACCTATATTTTTTGGTGAGCGACGAATCCGTACACGCAATCACGCGGGCGCACTTGCTCGCGCGCTTGTCCACACGTGCGCACTCTCGTACTTCAAGTCCACGCACACCCGTGCGCACCTATTGCGACGAACACACTGCGGCGTGTCCTTTGTTCTATATATATCTTATTCATTCTTTCACTCTTCATTTCCTCGAGCCGCCAGTCACACTTGAACACGTGCAATAGAGTCTTTGCTTCTTTACGTTGTACGTTGCGCCGGTCCCCCGTTTCGTAGCTCTCTCGTGATAACTAAAATAAGGGACAAGGGCGGTTTCTTCAAGGGTTGAAAAAGCGTATAGTCCCCGTTTCCCGGCGCCCGTCGGGACGACACGTATAAACTCGTCGCCAGGTCGTACCGTCGCTAACAATGTCGTTGAAAAACTTCTAATTAAATAAGAAGTATACGGAAAATATAACTGGAAAAATAAAAGAATACCGAGCTTGCGTGGTGCCTAGTCGAAAGACAGTGAGAAAGAAAGAACGAGTGGGCAATGAAAGTCAGCGATGATGAAATTGTGGTGTACCGATGAGATTTATTTTGAACTCTTTTATAAATAAAAATGGCATATTGCGCAGACGCTGTATGGCTAAACTCGCAATAGCGACCGAAGCTCCTGAATCCCCTATGAAAAAGTGAATATCAGCTTTTGACAAGTTATCCAAATGTTATTTCAAATTACATTTAACAACTATATAAGTGATATTAAAATCACATCCTACTTTCGGATCAATAATCTGTTTCCGGTTTGATAACTTTTCATTATATCTTCGATAACATTTGAATAATTCAGTAGGTAGCTTTCCCCCCTTTTATTTTTTCCTATTTTTATGAGAAAATTGCCCTACCTTTTCTGAAACGTATAAAGCAAGTCACCCACGAGATTCTCTTATCCGCCAATATAACCAATAGACCAGACAATCAATCAATACCAAAAATATAAACGTATCGAGATACTGTATGCAAATCCATCATGTTGGAGGCCTAAAATCTAGCCAGGATCCCGTTACTAAAGGAAATAAGATACGCCGCATTATAACCGCTGCCTGAATTTGATATTGCAGGAAGGGTTTAGTAGAGAAGAAGTAAAAATGTAGAAGTGGCTCAACCGGATCTCGAGTTCGTGACCGTCGGATTGCCAAACGAGGTTTCCATCGTTCTTATCGAAAACGTTTCCATATACCCAATGGTAGATTATATGATTTTTGCTACAAGGGCAAATTTATTCAGCCCATTCAATCGGGTTCTTGAACGATTTTCGGCAAATAATTCTCAAGCGTGAGTTGGCTATTGTATCATCGTTGATACGAAAAAAGTACCGTCACTTTTGCGCTGGACCAGCACGCTCGCTCGCACTAAAAAAAAGTTGTTTCACTGAAAAAATAGTACATTTGTAAGTAACATGGGGCAAATATTATTGGACGATATATTGCGATGTAAATGATATCGCGGTTGGATATTTTGTCGACGCTAGACAAGTAAGAAGCTTGAGAGAGCTCGGTTAAAAGCTCGACTGGGGTAAGGTTGGAGCTTGTCTCCGTTGTCAGGAATGGCTGAGCGTTCAGGAATGTCCGGGCGACGATGCACATTCGCTAACAAGGTGGTGGAGAGGGCGCGAGGACGAGCGGTACGAGGCAGAGAGATAGTCGGAGAGATCTCGTCGTCGGCATCATCGTTTGGATAGGTCAGCGTGGAAGAGTTTCGCCTCTCGGGGCTGCTCGTCCAAGATGAGGAAAATGGAAGGGAATGAGGGAAAGAGAGGGGCAGGAGGATGCAACCGGGGTGGGCTTCGATAGGAGGACCGACGAAGCCGTAGGCGGTTCCTAGTGGAAGCTCACGAACGTTAATTGTAGTGCCCAGGCTCGACGTCACTGTCGCGCTGCAACAACTCAGCCGCGTGAGAATCGCATCGCAACCTCTTTTCCACCCTTCTCTGTCTCGCTTCTCGCCCCTCCCCCTCGGGCTCTCCCGCGCCATCTTTTTTTTATTTTTCGCTCATACACCTACGCACGCACGATCCTTCTTTCGTAGGTAGTTCATGGAGAAAGCGAGCGTAACGAGACAACGAAGCTGGCGAAATTGTGAAAACAAAATTCACACTTTTCTCTTATTGTTAATTCATCGCGTCTCGCGTTAGAAGAACCAAATGCAAATTGTCGGGGTTTTCGAGTTTTCGAGGATTAAAAGCACTTCTTTTCCTGATGTAGAATCCCAACAGATCCTTAAAATCCATATGAGAATGTAAAGGAGGGGATGAAAATTATTATTATTTGAAATGAACCCTCTCAATATGTTTATCCGTTCATAGTCACTTTTGAGCAGTTTCGCGGTGTTCACGCTGAGCCGAATTGACCTAATCAATTTTTCACCCGTTTTTTACGAACGATACCGGTTTAATTGGGGCGAAATAATTAAAAAATATCCTTTTAAAGTGTACAGTATGAAACAACAACGGTAAATTCTTAAAAAAAACTCATGTTCCTCAAATGAGCTATTTCCCTAGACAAGTTGCAAGTTTGTATTTATTTTTAATAAAATGTATAGGCGATATCGATGAGATATGACAACTTGAGATGAAATATGTATTCCTAAATCGTAAGAGAGTGTGTGCCTATTTTATTTTGGAGACAGGGCCAGGTCCATTCCTTTCTATCAGGCCAAACACTATTAAACCAGGAGCCCACGTCCATATCGGTCGAGACGAACAGCACGAGTCAATCTTTCCCCAGATCGAGCAAGGAGGATTAACATGTCTAATTTGATCGGCAAATTGTCTTATTACGAGTTACTGAAATATCGATCGAATCAAATCGGGTTGTTTGGTTGAAAATATATCCATACAGCAGTAAAAATATCATGTCCGCCGAGCGTGTTAATAAGGTGTTGAAAATTGGATATACAGTATTGTGCTTTGTTATATGATGTATATATATATATACATATCATTTTGCCTGTTTCGTTGTCTGAATAGCGAGAGAAAAAAGAGATATCAGGCCTGCGTGCACGCAATCACGCGACTGCCGTGCCCGGAGGAAATAAAATCACAATCTTCCAGTGTACTCCCCGCACTGGCGCGTATAGACCAACGAAAGGTTTTTTGTCGACAAAAAATGAAGAGAAAAAGAAACGAGAATCGGATTGGCCAAATGAAATGGGAGGAAAAGGGTGGAGTTGAACAAAACGACATGGAAGAGTCTTGTGATTAGAAAAAAGAGCGAAATCCTACCGTGTCCGTGTCAATTTGTTTTTCAAGACACGATCGCTGTGTAAGTACAAGATATGATTCGTAAAGAACATTGATTCCAGAATTCGTTGAACTTCCTCACCTTAAAATCCAGCTTGTTTCTTTTTCTTTTTCAATATTATTTAATTTTACAAAATGTAAATAGCAATTGGAACGAGAACTTTCAAGGCGCGTCGTCTTGAACACTCTCTCTCTCTCTCTGTCTCTCTTGCTCTCTCCCTCTATCTTCAGGTTGTAACGTTTTAACATCGCTGAAGAATCTAATTTCGCAAAGTGATGCGTAAGCCTGCCAGCCTGGTATATGAAATGCGAAAGCCGAAATCCGTTACACGAACCAAGCCCGGCGGGGTGAGGGGCGCTTGTAAGTAGCGGCTGTTTGGAGGTGATATCAGAATGGAGGAAACGATGCAGGTTGTATTCTCCTTCATTCACTGAGAGTTCATGAAAAAAATATGTGAAAAAAAACGTGAAATCCAAATAAGCAGGGTAGAGAGAGGGAGAGAGATAGATAGAGAGAGAGAGAGAGAGAGAGAGAGAGAGAGAGAGAGAAAGAGAGAGAATGGGATAAAAGAAAATGAAGATACGTATGTGGGGGTATTCTCGATCCTCGTTCAATGTAGAAAATGTTCTACGTGTGCAAGCTCTCAGTCACTCTGGGAATACGTACTCGGTCGCGCTCGCGAAACTTTCGCAGATTTCCCGGGGCTTTAATTAATTGTGCGGCTACCAACGTTGCGCGGGGGCGGGGCGAGAGCGTGGAGGGATGGAAGCTCGGATTTTGTACTCTCGAAGAGTGAGCGAGAAATAGAGGGCTGGAAACGTTAGTTCCTTTCACAGAGCTCGAAAATCTCTCAAAGTAAATCCCTCAACGTTCCTGAAGCCATCAATTAAATAATTTTATTCGTTGCAAAATACGAGAGAAACTTTTTTGGCGACTGTGAATTTTCTATACCGCTTGGAAAGTAAATTCTTCGAGACTTCGAGATAAATGTAGGTACCCACGTACGAACGCAGAGTTAAAAGATGCGAATATAGATAGATCCGTCAATTCCTCGTGTCTATCGTATTTTACCCTCAGGGAATATACCAGTACGGGTAAAGTACACATCGTTGAAGGTAGATGGGTATGCTGCCAATCCATGCCAGATCTAAATAGAGTAAGAACGCGAGAGGGAGACAAAACCCCCGAGAAAAAGATAAACTCGCAGACTGAAATGTAAGTATTTTTCATTCTCTAAACGTGCGCTCTAGCGTCTTTCTTTTTTGAACTCTCGTTTCTCAATTTCTGTTACGCTCTTCCTCGATTGTATCCCATGTGAATAGATTAACGAGACTAAAAGGGAGAATTCTGTGCAGGAAGAGAAAAAAACGAAGGAAGGAACAAGTCTCCGGGTTTCGCGAGATTTGCTGTACTTTGGTGCCACGCCCTGGGCTAGTTATTTACTTCGGTGCATCAGAAAGTAAAGAGAAGGAGGCTGCTCTGTTTTTAAGAACTTTTCGTGGAACGTTGGAAAAAGAAATTTACGATCGGGGTGCCAGAGGATTTCCGTTTATTTTCTCTCTGATTTTCCTCGTCGCTTTATAGCAATAACGGTTTTGTGGGCGTAAGTACTTCGTGTGATTTTGATCATAACTATTACGAGAAAGAAGTCAAATGTAAAAGGAAGATTATTTATTTTAAACTCCCACCACGTTCTTATTTGCTGCCGTTTATTATATATCTCCTTCTTCTATAGGTATGTATATTTTTTTAAATATTCAAAGTTCTCGGAAATACTGAGTAAAAAAACCATTTCTGAATAATCAAAAAAGAAATAGTTTTTTATTTGCCATTCCTTTAGAGGCCTATCCTTTATATCAGCCGCAAGCCGCCCCCCCCCCCTATGAGAATAAAAATATTAAAATATACATTCAAAACGTACTTTTATTAACTGACAATCATACTCCATAAAATCCGAAGCGATTTTCAGAGGCTTGAACTTTTAGTCGGATCGATTTTACAAGAAATGTCAAATCTATATATGTATATATATATATATATATATGTATTCTTTCATTTCAACTCAGAGGAGTACAAAGCTCGAGACAGGCATTATAGCATCGACGTAATACGGAAGGTACGGAGGGTCGCCAAGTTGCGGTGAACCATACGATCATCCCCCTCGAAGAATCATACTAACCTACATCGCGTTTCTACATTGCAAGCGATGAGGGGCTGACTGACAATGAGAAAGTATACCGAGCAAAACGTGCACGCGAGAGAGAGAGAGAGAGAGAGAGAGAGACAGAAAGAGGTGAATATTTTTATTGTGATCGGAGCCGAAACCCACATTACCAATTCAATTGTAAAAGCAAGGGTAGCAAGTAAACTATGCTGGCAATTCTGAATGATTGGACTGATATTAACTTCATTTAATAGACAGAGACCTGTACCTGGTCGTTGAATATCCAACGCTCGAACAATTTTAAATCAATGAGAGTGTATATTTGCCGCTTGGCGATAACTGGCATGGATAGAACGGATGAACAGAAAACAAGTAGGTATATTAATAAATACAAAATGACATTTAACCGTTCGCATTCAAGCCAAAAAGACGAATGTTTGGGTTATTCTCAAAGCAATCAAAGGTTATCGCCGAGTTTATCCCGTATGGGAGCAGAATCTATAGGTACACGGCTGTGACGCTCAATTATTGTTAAAGAGTACTACTTCAACGGACAGAGACACGGCAGGGTTCTTCATTAGCTTTTTTAAAGATCAGTTCATACGAAAATGGGTATTTCCGCCGCCGGAGCAGTGCCGTCCAAAAATACCAGAGCGGACAATAAAAAAGAGGAAAGGGCGAACCGAATAAGTCCTTCTTTGATCAGTATTGGCCTAGGCGTCCCAGATGGGCAAAGATACGTTTGTCTCATCACAGATGCAAAATGCGATAAGAAAATGCGATATGCTGTCATCAACGCTCTCAGTCTTATCAGTAAGGTACCGACGGGATGCAGTAGTAATAAAAAGTGGGAACATTCATGGGATAAATAAAAAAACGCCGTAGCATAGCTGGCAAAGGAATCTTGAGTAACGTTTCAAGGGTTTAACTTACTTCTTGAGCTCATGTCAGGATTTTGAGAAACTCTCAAAAAGACTCAAAAGATTGGTCATGATGATTTAATAAAGCGATGAAACGTAAGCTATGTTTCAAGACTGCGAAATGTTTAAAAATATCGAGACTCGAGTTGTTAATTTTCTTCGCAAGTTCGTCACCAGTACCGAATGCCAATATTATATTCATATGTGCTTCTGTGCTTTTTCGTGTTGGGCATTATTTACCCATTAACAATAGGAGTGGCTTGCGCCTACTGCAGATGGATGTTTCCTAATATTGACGAATATGGAGTCCTTTTTACCAGATACTTCGCGAGGACGTGGCATTGGGGATTATGGCCGTTACTGCTGTTGTCGCGAGCCTCGAGTGTCCTTTGTATAGCACGATATCAAGCTAGTGGTGTAGAAACTACACTGGTGAAAGTTCAAAGGCTCTTCGCAACGATGAACACCAGCAGCCTCTGAAGGCCCTTATGAACGTGCGCCAAGGAGAGACAGCGTTAGATAATCCATAGAGCGTGGCAGAAAGTACACGGGTATATTACGACGAATATCACACTGACATAATCCGTGAATCCTCTCTACAAACGGGCACACGCACCGAAGATTGACAAATGTACGATAAAAAATTAACTAGGACTCCTTAAGGCGATCCCTTTTCACATGGTAAAAAAGGGGAACAAGATTATCATAAATTGTGTCGAGGTGAGAAACGGAAACATTTGTAAAAAATGTTCATGACCAACGTGTGCTAAGTTAAGCATTGGGACGGAGAACTGAGGTCAGCACGTCCATCCCGTCTCAGAAAGGGGGGGAGATAGAAGAAGAGAGAAAGTTGGTTCGATCATGGAACTTCCGACGTTCAAGAAAGCATGCCACCCAAACCCGCTCCGATAAGGGAGGAAATAGAGGGTTCGTGCAAAATCCGAACATGACCAGCCTCGATTAATCAATGGAAGACTCGGGGCTAGAATATAGAAGAGGGAAGGATGGGAAATATAAGGCGTGTGAGACACGATAACGACAACGACGATGACCTTTTGTGCGGCGATCGCTTTGACGGTGCTAAAAGCGTCTTTTACCCTCTACCATTTCATCTCTGTCGGATGGTCGAACGGATACTGATTTTTACTGCTTACTCTCCCTGGATGCACTTCTATAGCTCGGCAGCTATGGAGACGAAGTTGCGAGGTTTGAAGAGAATCATGAAACGAAAGCTTGCTGGCGAACGAGGGCCGCATAACTTTGGGACTTGAAAATTACAACACCCTACAGCAAAAGTATCATCGTTTTTAATTGATGACTTCGCGCTGGAATTCGGAGATTTGCAAAGGCGTTTAAAGTGGCCAATTAAATACAAAAATTAAGAAATAGTCGTAAAATAAGGATCACCGAACTTTACAAAATGCCGCGGAAACTCTGTTGTTCGTCCCTGGAAAATGTCCTATGGGAGCATTTTATGTGGCAGCAGAAAATGTTTCGTTGACTTCAAATTTAGTAGCGCGATATTTTCGGCAAATCGTGCAAGTTTCGCAACGAAACTTGCAATGAAGGGGTTCAATGAGTTCACGAAGTTGCGATATTTCTTATTTTTGTAAAAAAAAATGCATTTTATGCTTACAGTCGTAAATTTGGTATAGTCGAATAAAAATTGTGTATAAAAATCGGCTAGGATGCAAACATAGATAATCACCATTTTTTACTTTTGTATTTTATAATTTTTATAATTTTTCGAAAAGAACGCTGGCGTGCTTTAGCGTCTGACAATTTTTACCTACCGAGCTAGAATAACAAATTCAAATTCATACCAGCAATATATGAATCAGAACGTTGCTCTTTCAAAATGGAATATTTACAAATATTCACATAGGTATATGAAGATTTATTGCGATGGTTCAGATTAAACGTTTTTAATTTCAAACTCTTAATCAATATTACGAAGGAAATGTTTCGGGATTTATGAGGACTGCAGAGAAGACTCGAGTTAGATGTGAATAAACTGGAACGCATAAAGCGGGAAAATATATAACCCAAATTTTAATATTGTTCGCGGCATAACAGCCCAAGAAGTCTACACACGCGTTCATAAATCTGCGAAAGCGACATAGAGGCCGTGCTAAGCTGAGCTGCCTGCGACGAAATTTAATGGTTGCAACGGTATTTTCTCTCGCCACTTCTCTCTTCCCGTCTTTCATACGGTATATCCTCACGTAGGCAAATTTAACGGACGTAAGTAAGCGCGTTATCATCACAGATATACACAGTGCATCAGCGGCCTCTTTAATTCCTGAATGCTCCACGCCGTGAGCGACCTAACTCTTCCTCTTGTCTTCTCCAAGTAAGCTTTTTCTGCCTCTCTCTCTCCCTCTCTCTCACCCTTTGTCCTTCTGGTAAAACTATATAATATAGAACATTGAGGGAGAAATAGTCTTCCACAGCCCTGACCGACGACATCCTCGATGTAAAACAAACGCTGCTTCTCGACTCCAACTGTCTCATTAAGGTAACTTCTTGGCGGACGAGCCACAACCGTGCCACGTATCTTGAGGGCAACTTTTTATTACGACCTTTCGTTCTGTCCTACATTTTCTCAGTATAACTTGATATTCTTCATCACCTAAAAAATGCTTCAATGCAACAAAATTTGTCCGTCACACCAACACTGTGAAATTCTTCGTTGTTCGTTTCGTTATTCAGTGTCAATTGAGCAATTTTTCATTCTCCAGAAATCCCCTTTGACTGGTCTTGTCACCGGAAGAATTTTTCGAAGGCAAACCGAGAGCCTTTTCTCGCAGCGCCGATTTCTAATTTGTCGTTAATTAATGGAAATACATCCAGGGCACGCTCATGCTGCGATGACTACCATGAAGAAAACAACCGAATCGACGAGGGTAAAGCACATCAGGCCGTTCTCTCCCTACCGTGAACAAGCTCACGCAATATCCACTTCGTGCAGAGTTCGCTGAAGGGTATATAAGGGGGCCCCGTCATTTGTCACTGTCCTGAACAGAAGTAAACGCCAAGGAAAATCGACCTCTTACGTGTCATCCCTCTCACATTCTCTCCCTCTCCCTCTCCCTCTCTCTCTCTCTCTCGCTCTCTCCCTAACTTTTAGCCTCGGTAAGATAAAAGAAAGAAAAAAGGACGTTTCTTCTTGAGTATGGAATATCGATTCGAAAAACTTTTGAAGACTAAAGCTACCAACAGTTTTATTAGGATTCCTCAGCCTGATATCGGCTAATGGATCGAATTAGAGAAGAATAGGGATTAGAGATACTGAACGGACGTTAATCAATGGCTCTTATTGAGTATGCGAAAGCGTTTTCCATAAACGTTATTCCCTATAAGAAGAATATCATCAAGGTTACCCGAAACCTGCCAAGGTCTTCATTTTCACCTAGGTTCGCTGCTTATGTAGATAAAGCCCCTTCTGCGCGGGAGAGGTGGATATCGATTCGGTTAGAGCCGTTCTGCCCTTCCCGGTCTGCATCATCTTCTTTGCTCGACCCTTCGATAGTGAAACTCGACCGTTTCCTTGCTGTCTTGAATTCCGCGCTGCCCTTTTTGATTCGTCATAGTTTACTAGTTTGTGAGCGGGCGCAGATTGCTCTTGTACGAAAGGAGTAATCCGGGCCTATGCAATGAGCTCCATTGTCCAGCTTTCTCCAACAGTCGCTGTTTTTCTCTCTAACTGTTTGCTCCTCAGCTACTGGTTTTGCACTTGGATCATCTTGTGGCACCTGCGCTACCAGGATTCTGAAACTCATTTCCTTCTACTCCGTCAATTATGCTTCTATAAATACATCTTTATATAATAAAAAGATTCTACTGAAGTCCCTGCTACCGTGTAGAATAATATGGGAGGAATATCCGGGAGGTCCAATTTTTTTGGACAAAACTTTTCTCAAAGATTTAGTATTTTTATTCCATAGTGGTGAAAATTCTGAAAAAAAACGGTTACGTTCATGTGTTTTGCCTCACTAAAGTTTTTGATAAATTGTAGTCTCGAGTATTTTTGTACTGAGTACTGTATAAATGGCGCTCAAGCTTTTGGCTATCTAATTTTGTTCACTTTTATGACATAGTCGACTTCTCATGAATATTTGTTAGTTTTCTAAACGAACTAAAGTATCACATGAAACAAGAGACGCGGTGGATAATATCAAGAACTGCAGTATCGCTAATTTCGTATAATTTAATAAAACAGAACAATCGTAAAAATAAAATAAATACGATTTTGCACTTAAAAAGGGACTGAGCAAGGGTTTGTGTCTTCACAATTATCTAATTTCTCAGTGAGAATAAGAGCGAAACAATTCATACAACAATTAACTTTATAAATAAGTCTTCACTGCAAAATATATGTAGAAAATTGAGATGGGGCAAGATAAATATTTCTTTAAAGGTTTTTTTTGTAACGCCATGTATAATATCTCTTCACTTATAATTCTAGTTATTGATCCGTGGAAATATAGTATTGTTAGACATGAAATTTAAATTCATTATAGATAAACTATGACGCTTTAAAAACAAAAAACCTACATTTCATACATTTTGGAATTAAAATATCCGGCATTGAAATGTGGCATTTTAAGATTAAATAACTGTACATTATACCGCGCATTCCTAACATTAAAAAAGTATGTTTTTTAAGGTAAAGCGATGATTTCTCATTAGTTTTACACTGATAAGTATACAGATATGAACGAATGAAGGACTTTTATAGGCCTGCATAAAAACACGTACACATATACATGGTTTTATATTTGTACGAAGTTGATTTTTTTACCTATTCCACAAACAGCGAGCGGAAACTTTGTAGGAACGGAACAAAGCAAGTCCGGGGCTTATTTTCTCTCGAATAGAACCCGTGGTTCAAAACTCTCTGTTTAACGGTAGCCCTCGCGAATGTACCAAATGAAGCAGGAAAGGATGCGGAAGACAGACACAGTAAGCGGGTTTTAGTAGCAGCAGCAGTAGTAGTAGTAGTAGTAGTAGTAGTAGTAGTAGTAGTAGTAACAGTAGATAGAGTCAAATATAAGGCTGGAAGGCAGAAATGAAGTGAAAGCTAGATGAAATTAGGAAGCGAAAGAGAGAGAGAGAGAGAGAGAGAGAGAGAGAGAGAGAGAGACTTAAGGAGGAATCGGTGGTAGAAGTACGGGAGGACTCGCTATCATAGAGTTTTCCTCGACTTTTCCAGCAGGTATGAGCAGACGGAGCGAGGGAATAAGGGAAAAGGACGAAAGAGACAGACAGATAGATAAATAGATAGGCAATGGTGGTTGATGTTCTGGTTCGGCGAGGAGAGCGTGTTAATTCCCATCCGCGTTCCCGGCACCAGAAAAGTACCCTTGAGGTATGGGCTGAGTGAGAGAGCTAGAAGGGGAGAAAGAGAGAGAGAGAGAGAGAGAGAGAGAGAGAGGAAGAGAGAGAGAGCGGACGACAACTTGGCATCCCGTTCCTCAATTTCTCTCTTGCTCCCTGGTACAGCGATTACAGGAAGACGCTGGGAATATATACCGACCTCGACGGTGAGAAAGGATGGAGGCACCCGGATGCGAGATAACGTTTTCAATTACCTGCAGGATGTGACGCAGTTATGAGTCAGCTACCTAGACTCCAGATGGCTTGTGGTGTACGGCTTTTCTATCATATACTAACGTATATATATGTACATATATATATGTAGACAAGAACGATATATATATAGAACTCGTTTGAAAGTCTGGCGAGAAATGATGAGCCAAGATGAGTGAATAGGTATGAGGAAAGCGAAAGAGCTCTCGTTGAGAGAGTTCAAGAGGATCGTCTTCTCAAACACCTTCGCGTATAATATACTTATGGTAAGCTATATGAAGATGAACACCCAAATCCAACGCCATTGCTTGCCTAATACTTGTAGTGTCGCGTGTTCGAGGGAGATAAAGCGAGGACCCGATCAGGACAATGGATACGCAAAGAAGTTTGAAAAAGAAGGTGGCTAGCCTTGATTCGTTGTCGAAAGTTTATATTCTCGGTCGGAAATGAATCGAGGACGAAAATCCCGTTGTCCTCATCAACCATGCCCAGAGACAAATGCCATATTGCGCCTATGTTTTCCTTGTTATCAAAGGTGCAGAGAAAACTCCATTATACTCGGTACGTCTAGGAACCTGAGGAATATGAGAGCTTAGAAAGAAAAAAAGACAACAACAATGGCGAAAGGAGCCGATCCAATTAGTGAACGACTTTAATGCGCGGATCGATAGAGGCGCTGGGAAATGGCGGGTTTTGTTCCCTATAATCCCTATGATTTCTCGATCGAGGAGGATTTCGTACTCCCTTTCTCGTATTCTCGACTTTCTTTCTCATTCTATGTTTCAATCTTCCTTTCTCTTCCTTCAATTCTCTTTTATAGAAATATATAAAAGAAAATTGAAGGTATATATATATATATATATATAACAAATACTCACCATTTTCTCGTATCATTTCATCCTCTCTCTTTTTCTATTTCTTTCCGAAATGCCACTGTGCTACTTTTTGCAAAGATTCGATTTCATCCAGCATTGTATGGGTCATCCAGGGTAGCAAAGCATAGTAAGCGTAAACTCGAAACTACGTGTCGCAAAACTGTCTCTCTCTTTCCCCTTTTACTCTCTCTCTCTCTCTCTCTCTCTCTCTTTCTCTCTCTCTCTCTCTCTCTCTCTTTCTCTCTCTCGTTCTCGCCCCTTTACACCTCTCCCACGTTCTCTTGGCGGTGGTAATTTCACGGCGACTAACTTTGGATGCATTTTATCCTGGCTAGTAACGCCACGCTCGAGACGGAAAGGAAATAAATCAGTGGCACTGGCCGACCGCGAGTAAACGATCCTTGCCACGTCCACTCTGAACCGTATCGTAGTCCTTTATCTTTTACACACCACCCACAGCTACTATCGATAGGGATCATAGGCTGAGTATTATCGACAAAATTCATCCGTAATCCACGTATGATTCGGACGAAAATTTGTTTAAAACCATCACAGTGCCAGTATTTAAATAACTCGTTACACTTTGTCTTCGTTCAGAAAATTTGAAATAAATAAGTGAAGTCATTAACAGTAATAAGGTACTCGACAAACCGATTTAGTACCAGAATAACGCCGTAACTACGATATATAGAAATTATAATAAGCAAAAAATATAGTAAAATTAAATTTGAACGTACTTGTACGTTTATCATATAATTCTCATTGCTTTTCAATCGCAAAGAAATAGTATCGCGATTTTGGTACCAACATTCTTAAAATAAATGACAAAATCGGGTAACACCATTAAAAAAAAATAACATGGATTTGTGTGTATGTCAGTACGAAGGATTGGTTATACACGTAGATTTGTGGCAGATGTCGGAAAAAGATGCAAAAATTGGACTCCAATAATTATGAAAAAGCTATTC
Source organism: Netelia virgata (assembly GCA_951802705.1). NCBI lineage: Eukaryota > Metazoa > Arthropoda > Insecta > Hymenoptera > Ichneumonidae > Netelia > Netelia virgata. The sequence goes on along the minus strand of OX637864.1, from coordinate 37,595,192 downwards.
AATAGAAATTGTTCAAGGAACTACAGCTGCTACTTTGCTGTTGTTCCATTCCTGACCATTACAGTGGGGTCCTGCGCAAAATTAAATATATATTTTTTATTCTCCAGACGTAATCTGATATTTCGCTGTACAATTTACTTAGGTCGATTCAGTAGAAAAGAAAAAGGATTGTTTTTTTGTTAACGAGGCCCAAAGCCCGGTATTATGCGGAATACTGAGCGATGCCCAGTTAAACGCCTAGAGTTCACACAAGACTCAGTTCAGCGTATAGGCAGGTTACGCCATGTCCATTCAAGTACATAGACATGCGACATCGCGTGCAGTTATGCGCACAGGAAGTTGACAAAGTGTCGAGTTCAATAGTTACAAAGTGACGATAATTCCAGATAAGAAATTCCATTAGAAACGAAGTCATAAGCCATTTAAGACGGTACACAAGTTTACTCGCTGGGACGTGGACGTTGGATATAACTTGACACAGGAAGCAGTTGGTGAAAATTTATTTAAATATTGTCAATAAGGTAAGCGAAAAAACCAGTAGTGAGAGAATTGGTTTTATTTCTTCTCTGATGGATATTATGTATATTGAAGTCCCACCCTAATTTAGCGATTATTATTACTCGTATTGTGATTTATATAATATGCGTCGAACGTGAAAGGTTAATTTTTGTTTTACCACGAGCGAGGGCCATTGGATGGATGTATGTCGTGATGAGAAAGGTATTCACGAACAATGGGGCTAAAATAAAAAACGCGTGACATTATTTCCAGGAAAAATTAACCGTTTGCTGTCACGTATCCTCTTTTAAAAGTTGAGTAAATTCATTAACGTCTGCATCGCGCTACAGCTGCAATATCGAGGACCAAAAACTCAGAGTGGATATTTGTGTGTGGTTTTCAACGAGCGGACAATACTGTCAGGGAGAGAGAGAGAGAGGGTACTTACTATACATGATGCATACATATATATATATACACAAATTTAATGTCGTGGTGGAGAGCACTCAGTAGTAATGGTCCGCGGCTAGTCGGATTAGTGCTAGGAAACACATAGGACGAAAACAAGTGTGCGGGCAAGGATCCTACCACCAAGTTATTAGAGATATCAGGAATTTCCGGTAAAGATGTACCAAGAGAGAACTCGGAACCATGGTATTTATCTGTTTATATAGGTCCATATAATAAAATGATTTCGCTCCCACCATCGTGTACAACAATCGAGGGTGGAATATAGCGACTTTCGAGTTTGAAAGCAATGAAACCCATGCCGGTTTGAAAAGGTAAAAGTATACCAGGTGTATGTCAGGCCTAACGACTAGGACGACTGAATTCCAATCTCAGTGTTTATGTATCTCTGTAGTTGTGTCATTAATTATTTCAGATTTGTTAAGAGTCTTTCATAATTTTGACCCGTGCTGAGGAACTTATGAATCGCGTTTTGCAGCTCTCTCACTCCTTCCCACCCTCACTCTCCCTCTAGGCATAACTATAAGGTATAAATAAATGTAAGGTCAACATAACTTTATAAGCTTTCGATAGTTGAGTTCCAGGGTTTCTCAAAAGTAGTTAACATTTTGGGCAAATACAAACCATTAACCCCTCCAGAATCTAGTTGCAAAAAGTCGATGGTTTGATTTTATTTTAAACGTTCACAATCTTCGAGAAAGAGGGCAGGAAAAAGAACTTTCATGTGGTGTTAAGTGGTCGTATAACGCAAATGTGGCTATATTTTGTACTTTGAGTGTTTTGGTCCACATAATGAACGTCGAGAAAATAAATGGAAATTAGAAGAACTCTTAAGTTTTTTAATCACATACATAGAATTGAAGAAAAAAATATCGCGGGATCTCTATAAATGGTAATGGTATCTTAAATCAATACCGACTATATCATACATATGTGCGAGATTAATTGTAAGATGATCACGAGCAAAATTAGCATTATAGAGTCCGAGATATTCTTTTCATTTTACTAATATTCAGAAGCGCTCAGGTCATAGCTTACTTGTGCAGTCTACTGAAATTTTTCGTCCCCTTTCATTATTATATATTTTATTTCAGTCTGACTACATTTAACTTCTAAAAGAATTAATCTAAGAACCGTCCGATAATTAAACTTCGTATCAACACGTTTCCATAACTGTTGCACTACGAGAAACGACGTCATATTTCACTTGCATAATTTATTTCGTCATCTCTATTGTTCGAGAATTTACTGCCCCAGTAGCTATAGGCACCGACAAGAGAGAAATAGTGCGGAAAGTTAGTAGAATCTAGCTACTCGTGAATATACGATCTTGGTTCCAAGACCAAATCGTACAGTTATTTACTTTTTGTTTTCCTTCCTTCGCGATAATATAAATTTGTGAGCACACCTTCTGCCGGCTGAAGAAGAATTAGGACATACATTTGTAGATATTCCGATTTGGTTTTGAAAGATTGTTTCTAGGGTAAAATCTCCTCGTAATTCACTGAAATTCAGTCAAATTTACAAGCAGAGTTCGTGTTTTTGAAAACTACCACCTTCCGGTCACTCCCTACAAGGCCAGAATGCTAGCTACTACAATTCATGAAATATATATCAAAATTAGTTTATTATATAGAGAGATACTATTATGCTATACCGTCCTGTACAGAAACTCGTTGACGTGATAGCTGGACTCAACAGGAGAGAAACTAAAGTACGCTGTTTCACTATGCGTATATTCATTGTATTTGTAACTTTCGTCGACCACCGTGGTCCCTCTCCTTCTCGTGCAACTATCATTTAACCTTTCCTCTAACAATACAGATGAAGTAATTACATTTGTTCGACAAAACAAATTGTCGCCTGTTTCTCGATCTTTGTATACGAAATAGGACGAATTGATATATATATACAGACTGTTCAAACAAATTAAAGGAATATTTTCAGCAATATTTGTTAGCACGTCACTTTAGTTGTATTTGTCGTCCAGAAAAATATAAGAATCGTACGTCACTGCGTAGATTCAATGTCCCATTGGTTCAAAGTTTATTTTAATTTTAATTAAATAGTTTAAGATTCACGTATCTCATACTCTTTTTACGTGTCGAGATAAAAAGAAATCAATGATAAATAGTTGACTTCCAGAGTTATCAAAATTTGTAGTCCCACTAATCAACAATTGGTATAACTATCATTACTTATTATTTAACTATCATCTTACCCCAAACGAAAAGTCGTATCTCATTAAATCCTTTTCTGTAATATAAAGTCTCTAGCTCGAGCCTAAAATTTGTGGTTGCCATAAAGATTTGGCAAAGGATCTCGCATCGTAGCTTCTTGTTTCCGCAGGCATTGCACAGAGGTGGAAATAAAAGCAGAAACAGCAGTGAGGTATCAGACGGAGGGATTTGAAGCTCGAATTTTGACGACTTACACGAGAGTAAATGCGTTTCTGGTAGCTCAGGTTGGGGAATGAAATTCTGGTGTGCGAATTGTGTCTCGTTGGCGACGTCTCCACGTTTAGGAACGTTCTCAAGGTCCCGAAATAGAGGAAAATTGTGGGACCGAGAGAAAAGAGAAATTGAGTGGATGAAGCCGGGGAGGACTTTCATGCCCACCTCTTTCCTTCTCCCTTTCCATTCCGTTCGTTCGTGCTCGTTTTCTCTCTCTCTCGCTCTCTCTCTCTCCTCCGCTACCCATCTCTCCCTCTCCTTCTCCGTTCGTCGAGCTGGATCTGCATATTTAGCTAAGGCTCGCGCCGCGGCCATTGGAATTGCAAAATCGCAAATTGGACTTGTTTGAGTCGTCCAGCGCACAGCCGTGAGATAGAGAGAGAGAGAGATAGAGAGAGAGAGAGAGAGAGAGCACGAGCAACAGAGGGGAAAAGGGAGAGAGAAAAAGAGAAGTAGAGAGCTCACAGGGCATGAGCTCGACGAACCGACACTATCTCGTCGCTTCTCCGTTCCGCAAAGTTTTCGAATTAACTACACCGCACCGGGGGCAGACTCACCATCTCTCACCCCTGTATTATACGAATTCGCGCGTGGGTGAGACTGAGCGAGGGAAGAGAGACATAATATCTGCCCTCGACGCAATAAGTGTCGACGACTAGACTCGATATAACAGAGATTAATGAGATTGAGATATTAATGGTAGACAACTACACGAATACGAGAGAATTCTCAGGAACTTTGGACTAATATAATTATATATTCGGATTTTTTTCTTTTCTCTCGTTGCAATTTGTCTATATGATTGAAAGGGCTCTTTAACCTCGAAGTTTTCGACTTTGGAGCTAAAGAGCCTTTTCACTGGAAAACTAACATATTACAAAAACATCGTCTGTCATTTTCATACAAAAATTAGTTATAAGGATTCAGAAGTCCTGAATCGGATAATTTCAGAATTATGACAGTCTCTCCAAATTGAAATAGATATGAGGCTACACATTTCAGTATTCCCATCCTTCAGCATTGTTTAAATGTGGAATTAAAGTCGATATATAATTATGATTTTACAATACGTGTAATGATAGATATCTATATATTTAAGAGTCAGTGTAACAAAAACCGAGCGCTTCGAAAACGCGATCTCCATTTTCTGTGGCACTGAGCAACCGATCGCGTTAAAATTTTGAGGGAATTAGGGTAAAAATCTTGGGAAAAAAACTCTTAGCCACTTTTTGCCATGAATCTCTAGATACCCGCAAATTTTTAACGCGATCGGTTGTTCAGTGCCAGAGAAAATACGGATCGCGTTTTCGAAGCGCTCGTCGTCTGTTACACTGACTCTTAACAGAATGACAACTTTTTCAAAAATATACGCTGCTATAACAATGTTGAAATGCTGGAATGAGTTAAAAAACAGTTACAAATTCTTGGTCAGACGTAGGATCTTTTCGGAGTTTCAGGTACTCCCCTCCTCCCAATTCAATAGTTATTAATCAATTTCCATCAGAATTAAATTTACGCAAGGATCAATGGCAACGCTCTGAATCAAAAGTAAATTATCACGTGTATGCGGATCCATAATTGTTATTTTTACATTTAACTCCCGAACGCGCGTAGGTCAAAAACACGGAAGTTTTTTTGACCGTTTTATGCATTCCGAGTCAGAAATAGGGGTAGATCTCACCTTTATTATATGTTATTAATGTCTTTCGAAACGACGAAACATCCGCCGGTAAATTTTCGTTCAATACTTTTACGACTTAAAGTATCGGCTTATGCCGATGAACTTTGCCATCGATTATGTTCTCGTAGCAATAAATAACATGCAAAAATTGGGGCATATACCGTTCCAAAAAAAAGTAGAGAAATCAATAATGCTAATAAACACAACGGGTATGTATGTGGGCATGACTAGTACCGCCAAGGCACAAATATTTGATAAAAACCGTAGATAGAAAAAAGATATTTCTGAATATCGAACTGCTGACTGTCGCCGGGAGATGAAGAACAAGCGAGAGCCCTCGAGCGTCGTTTGCATACTCATGTAGACTATGCAAAGTACAGCGGCTCAAAAAAGGGCTATTTTTTGTTATTTTGTTTTCAGGGAATAAAAAGAAATACTATCAAAAGGCAATTTCCGCCACTCTGAAAACTTGAAAAAACATGATCTAAAAAAAAATACAGACAAATTATAGAAATAATAAAAATAAAAATACTTTCATCTACAAATGTGTTTATGTATAAGTGTATAATAATTCAGCAATATTAAACAGCACCTGCTGTGGTCAGGAGTCCCACACGATTTTGAGGATACCAATGATCGAGATTTTCTCCTGGCCACAGAAGATACTATTCATGTGGTTAAATTATTATATTTATGACTGAAGAAATTTGTCTTTCGATTATTACAACATATGGCAAAATTTACGAACAGAAATGTTTTTATTTGTATTATTTCAATATTATTTATTTTAACGTATACCTACCTATTTATATCGATCGAAGTACCTATATAAAAAAGCAAGTAATCTGATTTGAATGAACAATTTTAGATATGTTTAATTAGAAAACAGGAGTATCGTTAGTATAAATAGAGTTGACGACGTTTACGAGACAAAGAATGATCTTGATTCCTCTTAGCGGTCATTTCCCGTTATCTCCGGCCATTTGAGACAAAATAGGCTCAAATGGACAACGCATCATATAAGCTGCTTTATTGGACTTTAGATGTTCCATTTTATCATGACGCACCCCAAAATTCTTGTGTATATAAGTATATATAAATGATAAACTGCGTACATTCATCAGACGAGACAAGTGGACGAAGAGTCCCGTAAGTGATTCGATCGTTCCTCAAAGTCCCGTTTACTTCTCAACCCCAGTTTGCCTCGAGGCAAACCGATGAAAGGAGACGCTCTATTTCTTCAGGGCTTGGTAGAAAGACAAAAAAGAGACCCTTTTTCTTTCTACCAAGCAGCGGTGACACGATCGAGCAATCTCCGCGAAAAGAAGTTGCGGGCTTGTGCCAATTTGCTCGCGAAAAGACGAATAGCCGATCGTTTGTACATAGCTCGGCCAGGACAGACTTTTCGCAAATTTAGGTGTTCGGTATCGAAGGAAAGAGTCGAAGAATAACAACTGCGATCGACTCGAAAAAGAGGAAAAAGAACTCGCAAGTCCCGGGGCTATTCTCTCGATTCGTCAGTTCGCCGATCTCATCTAATGCGATTCTGATAAAACAAAAAGTGAGAATCGAAACTGTCTGATCGCTTCTCCGTAATTCTCAATCTTCCATAAAGGTCCTTTTTTCCGTAAGTATCGAGCTTTTTCAATTGCGGCTTCGCCATAGAGTGCGAGAGTTTTGTTAACAAGTATGATAAGTTAACAATTATGAGGAAGATACGTGCAAAGTGCAATGTGCTTCATTTTGTTCTTTTCATAATTTATACAAGACTCGACCTTTAAACCTATTTTCCAATTCATCAAGTATTTCGTGAAATTCGAAATATTCTCAAACCTTAACAACTTTACCGAGTCTTGATTAAATCGACACTAAAAATGTGCATCCCTTATCCGATTCTCATCGTACGTTTTTGTCGATAAGTTTCGTCGCATTAGAAATTTATGAACTTAAAACTTCGTTGAAAAACGTCAATTCCGTTCTGGAACATTGATAAAATAGTTCATTGGTATATCAAATCTCAGCCTGAGAACTCGAAACCCGCGAGTCCTAGAGAATATAGAACTCTTTTAAATTTGTTTAAATGCGAGAACATCCAATCAACGAGTTCAGTATAAATCCATATAAATCGTATCCAATGAATAAAGCAGCTCTAGTTGCATGTGGAAATTCACCCCAATCAATATATCTCAAATTTATGGTCTAACGCGGTGGTTCGATTTTTATATTTTCATCTCGTGTTTACACACATTCGACACCGCGTGGATACTTTTTCGCAAGCGAATTTTATTTTTATTTTTTCGACTTGTACTAATATTATAATAATGTAAATACCCTAATTACTAATATAACAATTCGCGGCATGTGTGACTTAAACATATTTCGCGAAGGTAATATAATTTAGGTAATAGAAGGGATGTCTTCGATTTCATGAGGAGGAGACACTCCGGAGAAAGTATCCGACGGAGAAGTTCGCCTAATCTAACCGATCGTGTATTTTAATCATATCTAACAATAAGTGTGTGTGTGTGGTGAACCGTCGAATCAACGTCTCACCGTGGTCCCACTACGGTATGCAAGAACCGCTCTACTCCCATCGCAATTGATAAAAGGGAACCTGGCCAGGTCGACTAGGGACGATAATCGGGCATCAGGTTCAAACATGAGACGATTGGACGTGAATCTTAAAACGGTCCCACACACATACCATAAGGACGAGTACGGCTACGGTAAATACTGATAAGCGACGACGATATCCGTATGTAAGCATAACTTAAGACGTATTGATATAGATGATATATTGTCGACTTGCCCATTTGTGCCATTTTACCTCGGGTACCTAAATTATGCCGGTGCAATTTCGTTGTCAGTTATCCCCATTTATAATATTATTTATAGTACTGACATTTTTAATATAAAAGTTCTTTTAATATAAAAGACTCGTTAAAAGTCATCCTGGTTATCTGGGCAAAATTAAATAGAATGATCCAAACATGAATTCAATAATAACCATGAACAAATAAATGTCAAATATATTACAAATATATCACCCAATTATACCAATGGAAATGAAACACTACAGACTATTTTATATACTTTGGCCCAAAACTCACGAACAATAGAAAACATACAGCATGATGAAATTTGTTTGAACGAAATTTCAACTTTTCAGCGTGTCAGCCGTATGATCACATAAAGGAATGAAGGTGAAAGAACAAATATATGGAAATCAGATTGAATACTAAGGAGAAAAAGAAAATTAGAAAACACGAAAAGTACCTACTACGTTCGTAAAAATGTACTCGCGCGTTTACTACTAACATCGCATTTGATCGCAGCGAGGGTTTCGTACGTGGGGAAAAGAAAATATTTCGAAATATTATGCGAAACGAAACTTACGTGGTCTGGACAAATGTAAAAAAGGGGAGAGAAGTCAGGGAGAAGGTTATGAACGTGCAACTGGAGACTGGGGTTCAAAGGTAAAAGGGAGAGGGTAGCCCATGCAAATGGAAAGTTATGCCGCAGAAAAACGAATATTGAATCAGCAGCCAGTCGAGGATAGCTATATGTACGTCGTAGTCGACGACGCCCTTGTGCGACGCGAGGGTTGAAAACTCGACGGTCTTATAGCCCTCTATAGCGTTACCTTCTCCTCGTCTTCTCTCGCAGGGGCTCACGCTTGCTTTCATCCTTCAAGGCTCGGCGTCGTCGCCAGGAGCCGATCCCATGTTCTCTCGTGAAATATTTCTCTCTCTCTCTCTTTCTCTCTCTTTCTCTCTCTCTCTCTCTCCCACTCTCTCTCACTCTCGTTTGCTTCTCTGATATGTATCGACGCACACATACCCATCGACCGCTTTCTTCACTTCTCGTCGCATCCTCCTTCCGCCTTTTTCCCTTCTCTCCTTCTTCTTCGTTTTCTTGTTCTGGTTTTTTATTACCTACCCTCAAGCCCTTCGTTGGACCATTCGAGCTTTCTCTTTCCACTACTCGTATCACGCAGGAGTCTCTTCTCTTAGGTATATATATTGTGACGTTGCACAATTTTATCCTCCCCCGCTGCACCAGCTCGTCCCAAAGGCAGCCGTTTCACCGATCTAAAACATAAGTTATCAGTAAGTATTATTATTCCCTTCCCCTATATTATAATTGTAAATCGTGCAAACACTTACGCGACGCCCAGAAGAATATTACCGACGCCCAGAAGAACTCATCAGCATCCCCAGGACAACCCCAACTCCACAGCAATAACCTACAAGAAAATAACAACTGCAAGAAAAAAGGAAAAGTAAAACATAAACCAGTGGAAGAAAACTTACCAGCATTCACTAGGAGATCACCCGAAGTCGTCCTCGCCATCGAGGATACCGCACTCACACCATCACGAGACCGCCACATCAAGGTTGTTACCACAAAATTTCAGCCGCACTCTCCAAATAAACTACCGCACATGTCACCGGCCACATCTCATCAGCTGTCCCCGAGCCATCAATCGGCGACGGTGACGCAATAACTAAGGAGATGGCAGCAGCGTCCGGCGACACCGATAGCCTTCCCACCCGTCCTACTTACCCGACACCTTACCCTACCATATCGATAAATCCTCGTTACGCCTAGTTCCCGATAGAGCCTGCCCCCAACATTGTCCCCAGAAATATCGACCCGAGTGTCGCTTCATCGATTGACCCGTGACCCGCGCGGCCAATCATGGATCAAGGATCTCCCGTGTCTCGTCAAATCGGAGGCACGGGAGAAATTTAAGAACACCCCGGAAAATTCGCAAGTTCCGGCACGCCATGTGCCGGACACTTTGCGACGAGCTGTTGAGGAGAGTAAACGAGTCAGGATAAAACCAAATTTGATAAAAATTATAAAAGAGTTCGAGAATTAGAGAGAAGAGTTAGAGTGCGAGAATAGTTGAGAATAGAGAGTGTGGTGAGTGTGAGAGAGAGAAAGCGAGCGGCGTGCGTGAGGAGAGACGAGGACAGGAAAGGATAGCGACGATCGGGAATTATCACGACGACCCGGCACGTCACAAGGACCACGAGAGAGAGCGAGAGAGAGAGTAAGTGTTTGCACAACTTGAAGTTTTGGCACAATTCTTTTTCAATTTTATATTCCGGTCCCTTTTGCGAAAAGTTTGTATTCGAGTTCCTCCCCCATTCTTGTTCCCGGTTTAGATTTTCCCTACAATATTTATTATCTCCGTGATTTTTCACGGAGAAATAGTTATAATTTTGATTAGCCCGTGGAACGGCTGTGTAATCCTAAGGCGCGTTATATTCGAGATTTTCCCGACGGCCTTCGACCGTCATCGCCAGTCAGAGTTCGCGCGACCCGTATTTACGTTTTTTTTGTGTAGAGTCCCCGGCTATCTCGTTCAGTTTTCGCACTTGGCGAAATATTATTTCACAGATCAAAATTCCGGCCAGTGGTAATAATTAAGAGGCCGTAAGGTCGGAGAACCCCACCCTGAGATACCCCCCAATATTCATCCTCCCCTAGTCTCCCCCAAATAATTGTTTGCACCCCCGCCTTTGTAATAAAAGTTTTTTTTTTTTGTTATTTTTTTTGTTATAAAAATAACTGGCGCCCATATACATGATTCCTTTTTGCGTTGTTATATATTTGAGACATTGCCCCCGAGATCGTCCGCCGTTACATAGACGTTATTGCGAAACTATAAGTTTAGGAGTACTTTTGTAACTATTAGATAAATAAAATAATTGTTATTTTTGTGAATTCGTGTTGCCCTATGAAATTAAAATTTTTTTGTCCCCCACATTTCCCCCAGTTATTCCCTCCCCAACGGCGTGACAATATATAAACCTAAACGCGAATATAGGAATAAATGAGAAGAGAGAGTATTGCAAGCCAACATTATATCTCTTTGGTAGCCGAAGAGTCAAGTTTCTTCAATGGGGAATCTAATCGGATATCACGGTCGAGTTGAAGACCGCACTCTCCTTCAGTCTTCAATTGTTATTTGCAATATGACGTTGCGATTGTTTCCGGAGACCAAAATGAAATCAATGAAAAAATGTAGAAGACATCGCTTCGAAAAATGTAAATTGTTTTCACAAATTATCGAGGAAGTCCCCGTGTTTCGCTTTTGGTGTCACCTGTGATGGATTTTCTTGCGACAATGCAGGGCTCTTGTCGAATAGTATTTTGTGATCAACGATAGATTTCAGTATTTATAATTTGTATTCGGCAGTTTTCACACAAATTTAGTCTATTGCCGATAAGATAAGTTTTCTACCGGACGACCTGAGGGATTCGGCCGAATGCCTTCACCCGTTATTTTTAACTTGGTGCACTGTTTTGCTAATATTAATCTGTTTTATTTCTTATTTTCCTGACCATTGCCCTTTTCACTTCGGTCTTCTAGCGATAGTTACTTGATTTACTTAACCTCCTTTTTATAGGGTATAGGCTAGTTCCTACAACGTTCTCGAACGTTTTGTCTTATCCTTTTTCTTCGTCGCCGTTCGGCTCTCAATATCTCAATATCTATCCCAATATTATTTCTCTGCTTTGCTGTTGGTATGTATACCTAATTCCTGTTCGTATTAAGTTTCATCATTAACCGACTGACATGTTTATCCATCTTTTTAACAAACTTTTACTAAACATCTGCGGTATACCATATTCAAGAAATCCACATATTTCATATTTATAATTTTATTCAAATCACCAGTTTTGGAAATGCATATTCTGTAAATGTAAATTCTTTAAAATATCATCCTTTTCCGACGAATTTTACTCGTGCCATAAACCTCTGTTGTCATGTGCATTTTATACTGCAATGAATATTTTTAGTTCGTGACACATATGTGGATTTAGGTTTTGCATTTTTTTGTCAGTAATTCCATTGTACTTTTTTTTGTGGAAGCTTACTTGTTTTCTATGTAAGATTTTCCTCACCTTACTATATTCTCGTAATTATACTTACAATTCTTTCCTGTAATGGATAAAGTCTTGCGATCGTTAAGTTTTACCCTCTTAATGCCATTGGGAACGCCAATGGGATGGGAATTCGAGAACACGTAACTTGCAACGGATATCCTTAAAGCAAACGTACCAATTTTCAAACGGTAAATGGTAGTTGAACACGCCACGTTAATCGATACGGATATATATATTCTTTGTCAATCTAACAGTACAGGCTGTCCGATAACTGGTTCCTTTCCGAGGACTGGTACATTCACCCCAGACAATGGGAAACAGCGTTACTTCACCTTGCCGGAGACTACCATATTCTTGAATGGCGAATTTCCCGAAATTAATAATAACGAACAGGCAAATTGTGAATTAAGCATTCTCCTAACGATAAGCCACTAAATTATTTCTCGTAATTTTTTTAAGGTTTTTATGAGGCATTCTCGTTTTATTGTAACTTTTATTTACTTATTATTGTACGTATTTTTTAAAAATCGTATATTGTTTTTAATTATTTTTATTAATCACTGAATGTTTTTTATTCTAGGTTTTATTTACTTACTTCCCTTGCGGAATAAATAAAACGTAGAAAATAAATTTGTCTAGGTTTTGGTTCCAGAGTACTTCAAGAAGTCGAAAACGTCAAAAAGTAATGTTTGACCCCTTGCCGTACTTTAACGAGTCTGACTCGCGATACAAATTTTATACCAAACATGAATATCACGAGCCAGACTCGCGGACTAAAAGTCGGGCCAAACGTAAACATCACGATTCAGGGTCTTGAAATATCTGTTTCGTAGTTACAATCGTGGTTTCTCGTCGTTTCTAAAAATAAATCTAAATAAAGTAATTTTCAACTCTCAAAATCATGATTTCTTTGAGATTAAATTTAGGCTGGAGCGTTGTTTCTAATATACAGACAGAGACATGGATAAGCATTAAATATGTTTTTCTCATAATCGATACGAGGTTGTCCTCTTCAAATTTAAATCAAATTTAAAGATACAAAGTTTATTTGGCTTCGTAAAAAGGCCTACTCGAAAATGCAAAGTACCTTTATAATTCCTATTACATTCCTTCAAATTTTGAAAAAATTCACACCTAACAACCACTTTGCTTTATAACGAATACTTTTACCTAACAGACACAGAGCCAAATAAACGTAGGCACTTAATTTGAGAGAGGGCCAGGAATGCCACGAACGATCTAATTATTTATCGATGCAAGCTCGTGGTCATCCGACAGTTCGAAAATGCTTCACACGGGCAATGCGAGGCAGAAGGCAGTGAGCTTCCAATTTTCATTGTTGGCTATTCGATCCCTCCATTCGTATGTATCCCACGCCCTTTCTCCTTCGTTATATACATCCCCTTAAATCTCTGCCATCACACCTCTTTTTCTCGATTTCCCACTGCGACGAGAATTATGTAGAAACCCGAAACCCATTTCATTGTTTCCAAAGCTCGAGCTCGGGTTTTTAAGGACTCTACCAGATACGCCCTTATTCGACACGTATTTACCATTAATCCTAATGAGATAGTTTCGCCTGATACTGATAATGGTGATTTTATCTCAAATCATGTGATCCCCGGTTTACATCAATAGAGCTCTCTTCAATTATTTTGTATTATCGTTAAAAAGAAAAAAAGAAAAATTACGGCGAATGGTATAGACAAATGACTATTGGCACTAAAATATATTTCGTGCTGAGCAAATATTTCATTAATATTATATTTAAAAAAGAATTTTCATATGGCCATCGGCCACGTCCGCATGAAATTTTATCGCGCAAATGTCCTGCCTTGCGAATATACATTATTAATGAAGTTCGTATCGAATTTAGCACTGGTGCGGTTTTTCGCATTTATGGGCGAATCGACACGCGCTATTAATTAATCAATGAGTCGATACGCCCGAGGGATTACAATGGGACATAATATACACTCGATGAGTCGTGGAATGATTCGATCTTTCATCAATAAACGGATTATTGTAGATGCGAGATGAACTTAGAAATGCCGTTTTATCAAACTTTTTACCGTTGTCCTCTGCGCCATTATAAGTATCTCAGAAGCAGATGTATATATCTGATCAATATATTTATAATAATCGACTGATCTATTCTACAAAGTATAAGTAACACCGATTTGCGACCAAATTTTCATTTCGTTCGACATTTTGTCAGCCATCATCCCTATATTTGTATTCCTTATATCGCCCGCATCCAATTTATCGTTCGAGATTGTGACGTCGCATGCTAAATTATTATGCAAACTTCGAAAGAAATTAGTTATCAAATGGAACGAAGGATTTTCATTAATTCGATAAGCCCTCGGCGTAATGAGAACAAACCCAAACCCTACACGAAATAAATATATCAAGAATCAGCCATGGAATATTTTCTCTCTATTCTCATTGCACAATGCAGAAGATATATGACCAAAGTTTAGCTTGCACTAACAAGATACAATTCACGCTTGCATATTCCTCCTCTGTTGCGTACAGACACGTTAAGCGTACTTAAGGCGTGTGTGATGAAGATGCCATAGGTTACGAAATCGTAGTACCCTCCGCTAGCTGCTGACGTTTCCAAGGACGATAGGGTGCCCACATGCTACAACCATCCTAGACTCGATCCTGGACTCATTGTCAGTTCCCAGATATTCCGTTCTCTTGGTTATGAAACATATGAGATTGATCAGGTCCGCTCTCATCACTCCTAGACTTGATTCTCGAAATTGTTGGTCTTTGTGTTAATATTTAGGGAAGTTTTCGTTCAAGCATTTTCATTTACAACTTCTATTTAAAATGTAATAATATGTGATTTGGATTAATGACTGATCGACTTATTTAGATGCGTTGTTGGCCCTTTTATATGGGAATTTGGCGTTGCGATGTCGTACATCGGCTGCCAATGGCCCCGAATGTACAAAAGCAAAGGCCCAATCCGACACGACAGGGCCAGGTATCAGTATGGGTGAGGTTATGAGATCGGATTTTGGCACTACGTATCTACTATAGCGTATTGTTTTATATTTATCTGGCCCACGCTCAGCATGGCCTGAAGAATGATATTTCTTCTAGATTCAGTCGCCCAAGGCTGTACAGCAGGACGATTCATTAATGTGCCGTCGCGTTTCTAATAGTTTCCGGAGAATTATTTTTCCATTAGCCGTAAGCGCGTTCTGGTTCCACTACCACATCAACTCCGTTAGCTCAGAGAACATTGTGGCAACACTGATACCCCCGAGAGCTGTCGTTAGCGTTGCGATGACAGTCTCGAACAGATACATCCACGACCACCTTAATCGATATCGACGAGAACTGAGCCGTCTTGTCCCACCATCTGTCGAGTGTTCCAAATGTGCGTGACAGAAATACCCGTCTTCTCATATATAACGGTTGATGCTCTCGACCACTTTTGAAAGACTGCGGGGATTCGAACACTATCGACCGTCATCATTGTTATAGATCCCCCGAGTTGAAAGGTTCGCTCTTCTCAGCGCCATCACATTCCCATCACCCTCGTTCCAACATTATCTGAGAGATCGCTGCACCCGAACATGTTGTCGAGAGATTATATCTTCTAAGCTCTAGTGCGATTACCGTTGAATAATCTCGAATCGTATAAAGTGAGTTGCGGGCGCGTACTTATGAGCTCAAGTTTAGGATCCTTGTCAAGGTAGGATGATGCACGAAATTGTTCGGTGGACTCTAGCTTTTGTCATGAACAAGGGGAGCTATGATCCATCGTGTCGTTCCGGCGTCAACCCCTCAAGAATTCAACGCTACCGAATTTTGTAAACGGTCAAGCACCGGAGATAATTCTGAAATGGACACAATGACGATAAACCTGTAGGGCCATCGTTTCCCTCAATATTTGTCATGTATTGTAATTTTTGTCGATTCGGACTGAATAAGACAGTCTAAATATCGTCGTAATGGTACGCTATAACAGGCGAGGTCGATGCCATCCTTTGTTCCCGCAGAGTTCATGCGCGCTGCTAATTTTCTTGTTCTAGTCCCTTCAAATTACCCAAATGAGTTCAATTTAATTTTTGCACGATTTACGAGCACGCTGTCGAAGATAATCTATTCGTTTGTCCGAATCTCCGCCCAATCATCGTTATCGAGAATTGTTTAAGTAGTAGCACTTGTCACTCTCAACAACGATAAAAACTTCCTTTTTTCTAACTGTTTGAAGAAAAACATTTGCGTGGTATGTTTCAGATAACAACGAAGAATGCTATTTTGGCCACCGCAAAATCTGTTTTTGAAAATATGCCTTACGGGACTAGTTGCTATATTGTTAATTTATATTCTTATAAGTTTATATTATTGAACAAATTCTCATGTTCCGACAGTCAAACATTTGCACTCTCCACTTTCGTTTATTGTTTGTTTCGTTGTATCCTGAGGTCATGCACAATCGACGCTCCTCTTTACAACGCTTCTAGGCTGTGTTGAAATCGCCCATTTCCCCGTTCGTGTACCAGGCAACATAAATTCGTCGCATGAAATTTGGGTGCTCACGACTGGTGGCCCGGAGACTAAACGAGGGAGGATTTGTGAGCGTATAAAATAGGTGTTGGAAAATCACGTAGCAATATATATATTTATGAATGCTGTCGATATGAATGTTACTATTATCGAGGGTGAGAATCCCATGCACGAAACGATAAATACGAAAGCCATAAACGATACAATTTCATTGGTGAAACCAACTTGCACTCGTTCGTATGATTTGATGATCGAATCTCGTTCACGAGGGGGAGGGTCTGTTATTTTTCTCTCCATTTTTTAATTATAGCAAAAGAGAGCGTCAGAAACGTGGTTGTGTCGAGAACTCGTGTGGCACCGGAAATGCGAAAACGATTGACGCATTTCCGCGAATAAGGGAGGATGAACGGGGTTGCTATGATGGGGGATCGAAAATGCTCGTTCGTCCTTCGAGAAAATCGAATGAGGAAGTTCCCTATGATGGAGGAGTTTTCGCGAGAATTTCGAGAGCAAATAAAATACAAATTTCTCCATCCTCCATCCTGAGTTTGCAGAGGATAACTCTCGGTCGTATCGATGTCGAGTGAGACAAAAAGTGGGGGAGACACCGATGGTAGTGTCGACCCCTTCGGGAGCGTTTCGCGCACATCGAAATGCCACAACGACAACGACGACGAAAACGAACGAGTCGGAATATTCCATTTAACCTCAGTCGACACTGTTGCTACGAAGTCACAGAAAAATATAGGGGTACATACCCTCGTTTTGTGTACCGTCACATCTTGCGGCAACGAATTTTCTATTTCATCAACGTGGCTTGGGGCTTCGATACAATAATTCGTTCGATAACGCGTAAAATCAAACAAACTCAACAACGCTAAAAATTTGACTTCCCCTACACGATATAACGCGTCGAAAACGCGTTATATCGTGTATAAGCTTAACAATCACATTACTTTCGATGCACACCTACATTTATAACTATTTGAAAAATGCAGAGGAACCGAATGAATCATTTAACAGTAAAGACTTGGAAAAATTCAACAGGTCACTACGAAAAGCATAGAAAGAGACAATAAAGAGGCGGAACACAAGCTATTTAATGAGTCGAAAAAGAGTCCGTCTAACAATACAAATAAACGAAAATATTCGCTAGAAGTTTCGTATGATCTTGGCAAATATTAATTCACTCTACATTTCGTCCTCCGAAACAAATATTCATTGCATTTATTAATTAAAAATTTGGATTTAACTCCGAGGAGACGTGTGCCAAATACAAGCTAATTAAATAATTTCGATACGCGAGGTGTTACTTTACTTTCGAGTGATGTAAAATGTATACACCGACCATGCTAAATAACACTCTATTTCGATACCACTCAATATAGCATCGTAGCTGCGAGAGCAAGTGAGGCAAGCGGCTCATCTTCTCGCAATCTCTCTCTCTCTCTCGTTCGATCGCCCTGTCCTTTAAGGGGAAAGAGAGAGATACAAGAATATGCCTCCTCCACTCGCTCACCCACGGTTACTTGAGTTCAAACGCTATATGCCTTATATATAACCAATAAATTGCCAGTGTACCAGCGGATAATACGCATAAAGCCTCTCAAGCGTACAGCCCTTAGGACATGCCGCAATCAAGGATTAAGACGGGCAGACAAGCTCGAAAACCCATCGGAAAATATGAAATTAACAGCGACGAACCAGTGGGTTCGCCGATCGCGGCAAAATCCACTTAAACGAGCCGAAAAAGATTCAGTTTTCGAGGATTAATTAAAGTTGATTAATGCGAAGCTGGAGGTTCAGGTGACGATGTGATTCGAGGGTGCACATCCCCGCAAAACAAAAGAGAAACTCAACAACCGATGGCCCCTCTGACACATTCTCCCAGGTGCAAGAACGGGCAAGGGTTAGGGCCCGACGACTCATCGGCACTACGTAAAAAGATCGAGGACCTGTCAGCGATCTACAGCGAGAATAAGATCAGGCGATATATCACGGATCCCACCCTTTTCTCTAGGTAACTTGACAGAATACTCAGCGACTATGAAACTACCGAACTTGGGGGCTCCTATTTTTTACTCTGTGATTTCATCGGTTCATAGGACATCTTAGATTTCTGGCAACGTTCATTATCGATATAAAGTTTGAGAAGTCTTACTCGAGCCTCGCAAAAGGAAGCCCTTGAAGATCGGCGCCTGCGGGTGCGCTAATACTCGGTTGTTGAAATCGCATTCCATATTTCGCTACCTACGACAACCACGTCGTGTCTTCAAACTTTACGAGACGACTAAAGATTTAGTTATTACATTATACATTATTATTATTGTTGTTATTGTTATTATGGTTAATATTAATTTTATTATACCCATCTGACAGGAAAGTATGAGGCTTGCTCGCATATTCGAAGGTGACTTTTTAATAGTTGGCTCTAGTTGAGTGTAGCGAATATCTTTTTGTTAGTCCATTATTTATATATTTCGTTAGTTGCTCTATTATTTATTTCGATCTCGATGCATTTCATATGAGTGTGACATTCTGATTATTTCTTAGTAGATTTCATATTTTCAGGTTCATTATTTCTTCGTGGATTAACATTTTGATGCAGAGTGGGAATGATATTGCCTATATATAATATCTAATAACGGTTGTGTAGTCATCAAAGATATTTCTTAAAAATTTCAATTATTTTCTTGCCCCACATATGGATATTCAAAATATCCATCTCCATCCAAAACACATGTCATAATTATTTCATTCGTAACGTGATCGCTTTTGTCAATAAATAATTGTGAACGACCATTCGTTTGTTTACTAAATAATCGTAATGGTAAGAAAACCAGAAAAAGAATTTACTGTGGATCATTACATGAATCCCAATTTATAATCAGTGACCGGAAAGATCACTCGATTAATTCGTTACAAGTAAAACTTAGGCAATCAAAAATGTATATAATACATAAAAAGGTCAATGTCGAGATGGTAACCATTGGAATTATTTGATAGAAAAGTCTAGTGGAGTTCTGCTGCGAATTAAAGTCGCGTATACGCGGTGCGCAGTTATCGTGGCTGAACTCGACCCAGTGGTGCTTCAAGATCAATATACCCTATTCACTATATTTTTCGGAAGCTTTTTTGCCCGTCACTATATTTTTTATTATGGTTTCTTTTTAATCTTTAATATGCATATTTTGCGCATGGGTTGTATTTTTTAAAGTAGAAATAAGCACATACATAATCAGACCAGCGACAAATAGATGATTACTTAAAAGATCGACGAGATGGAATGGAGCACTGTTGAAGCCTCGAATAAATCCACAATTACAACGTACTTCAAAGCGGACGATCACAATTCAGACCATTTCCATGGATACATAAGTTTGTGCATTTAATAATAAATAAGAGCATGGAAAAGAATAGTTTTAATTGAATCGGGATTCTCAGCTTTACAGCAGTATCAAATCTGTTAATCAATAGACAATTCTGTGTAGAATTATTTCTTTAGCATTATCCACCAAGGTTACAATGATTCGTAATTCTGAATATCCACAATTTGCGATTTAATGAAGAACCTCAACATTCCAATTGAACGCTGTAATATTGATACGATTTTTGGATGGTAAACGTTCCTAAAGAATCGAGCTCGGAAAGTCGAACGAAAGTGGGAATGCAGCTGAAATGCCGTTTATCTTTTGTTTCTGTACTATTTCGTATCTACTCCTCGAAACTGCCTTACTCCACAGGAAAATCTAATGATTATGCCCTTTATATAGAGAAAGAGCAGGGCTATAAACTACGAATATTCCATCAGTTGTTTTCATCGCAGGGGGGAGGGGCAAGATATACGTATACACTTATTATCTTGAGGAAATATCAAGCCTCGTCGTCGTTGCTAAGGAGAATTTCAAAAGCCGATAAAGCACGGGGGTTAATTAGCAAATCAAATTAAACAGCAGTTGCAGAGGGTGTCTGTCTCTCTCCCTTCCTCATTCTCGCACTCTATCGTTATCTTCGCTAACTGCTGCTTTTCGAGTAATTATAAGAAGTTAAGACGAACTATAAGGCGGAGCCTACATACACCCTTCTGCATCCATCTCTATCTATGTATATTCATATATATATATATATAATATACCCTCATACGGTTTCCTGTAGTCCTTGTTTCGCAGAATTCCTTCTTGTACATTTTCCCTTTCGAGAGTGGTCATACCTTCTTGTTCTCTTCCTCGGTCCCAATAGCCTCCGCGTCTTCTTCTCATCTTCATTTTCTTTTATTCTTCGTCTCATCCTCTATCGTCATTTTGTTGTCGTTACTCGAGAGATTCTCTTCATCTTTTCCAACTCCCAGGAAGTCTATGCTCATATTGAGAGAGCCTTTCTCTTCTTTGTCATGGCACAAGATCTTCTAGCACCGAGTGCATTCTATTTTTGTCGTTAAAGGAGAGATCCTCTGAACCCGTTATAATAGTTTATACTTTATACATATCTAAAAGACCGCCCCGTTAGCTGCAATCAAAGCTAAACCCATGTCTCTCAACTTCTCTCGTTATTTCCTCCTGTTCGCTCACTCTGCACACTGTTTTCTCTCGGCTTATCATCGTCCTCATGGCCATTTCTATCGGAGCTGAAACTGTTCAGTCTTGAAATGAGGCAGAAAGAGGGAGAGAGAGAGTTGCTGTGGACAGTTAATATTTAATGGTGCTGTTAAATACAGTTTGTTATTCGACGCTGGGGATCTTCTATGTGCCACCTTTTCTCAACGTTCTCAACGTTAAGAGCTGTTCAACACGGAGGACGCTCGGAAAGTACGCCGTTCGATTAATCAATGAAAATCATTGATATAACCGGAAATCGAAAATTACTTTTAAATATTACAATCAAATGAAAAAGAAACAAGAAGAATGTTAAAATGATCGCGAAATATGAAAGATTATTTCAGCAATGTTTAAAAATACCTCGTATTGATTTATTAAATTTTCGTTCGGGCCGAGGCAAATAGCTATGTCGATATCGGCCTCTATCGTTTGGCTTTAGTCCCGTAACAGCCTTTTGGACTGTCCATTTGGGAGATGCACAACTTGGCTCCAAAATGATCCAGCAAGGTAACTAAGCTATCCAATGTACACGTTTCCATGCAGACAGATATCGACGACGATAAGACCTACGTCCGTTTTGGTTCTTGCCCATACGTGAAAAGAGTTGGCTCGTGTTTCAATTGTTTTCACTGAAAATATCTTGAAAAATATATTTTCCGTCATGAATGAATTGTTTTTCATCATCTTTTTCTTTACGATACTATTTGGATTGTGCTCAAGAGAAATATTTAACTTCGCAGATGCTTCACAACAAAAAAGAAATCCAAAGACCTAAGGGAGCCCAAAAACATAATTAGCGCATCGGGAATGACACCAAAAAGACATTCCTCTCAACTATACGCATAAATTTCGGATACCTACGCATCTGGTTCTTGGACTCGTCGAGGTATGACGAAAATTCTGGGCTATCGCTGGTACCGCCCCCTACGTCCAACCTGAAACAATCCGACCTGAGTTAACCTAATTTGACCTGCCCGACCCGACCTGACCTCGCCTGACCTCGCCCCCTTCTTTTCTTTTTCTTTCGCGACTGGGAAGGGGGGGCTCCCCGGCCTCAGCTGACCTCATCTGACCTCACCTGACCTCCCCTAACTCCACCTGAATTTACCTAACCTCACCTGATCTATATTAGACTTAACTGCCGTAGCCTGACATGCGCATGTGAGTACGTACGCACACTAACGATAAGTCCTTTTAATAACTACCCAATTTTTTTTAGTTCTACTTTTAAGTCATTCCGGTCCGTATATATTTCGTGTTTTGTGAACCAATACTTTAATAGATCTATAATTATCTCCGCCCTTTCTTTCTTATAAGTTCTTAATAAGTGCTTTTGGATTAGTTAACGTCATCGTCGCTTCTATCGTCGTTCAGCGTCGTACCGCCTAGGGATGCGTGAAAGTTCACTGCTGACTTCGTTGTATACATGGTGTCGACCTCTGGTGGTGGAGTATGGCCCAATATTCATGCGCCTTCGTACAATTCTTCTTCGTGCCGAGTTTTACGCTATTTACTTCTTGTTCGTTTATTTTTTGGAGATCTTTCTCGTTATTTGAGTTTGATCCTGTGCACCTTTGGAGCGTTTGAGTCATTCGAGTCGTCCCTCGCTTCATAATAATAATTATTATTATTATCTACGTTTGTCGATTCGAGAATAGTGTCTTTCTTGTGCGATTCATAATTACCAGAGGGCTTCTCAGGAGAGTTTCTTTGAAGATTTTGTCGCAGCGTGAAAATCAAACTATGTTGAGCTTTTGTTTATCACGCGAGTTCTCAGTTTGTCTTTTCATAAACTTTCGCTTCTGTCATTATAGTCTTGATCCTTTTCTATGCCTCGTTAATATTTTAGTGGCCTGTTAGTGTGTATATCTCGACGTATTTACATCTCCGTTTGCCCGAAGTAGTCTAGCTTTATCGTCGGCCTGCTTTATTCTTCAGACACTAGAATCTTGGATTTTGTTGCGGGCACTGGGTTTTCAACGTTTTATTGCATTTATAAACGTTATATTTTTTGTGGTTTTATTATTCGCCAGAGGGCAATTTTGCAAATAATTTCTTGCTTATATATTAGTTATTTTTCGGGATGATTTATTTAGCCCACCCATTTGGAGTTTGATATTCGTCCCAAATATCTTGATTAACCCGTTCAACTCATCATTTGTTACGTGAAATGCGGATTTGGATAGCCACTTTGAATAATACTTTTAGCCGGTAATAACTAGTTATCTATCGCGTTGGAACGCACATTATCCTTCGAATGCTCTTATTGATAGAAGATGTGCTATGTGTACTTTCGCACTGAGCTCACCCCTTTTGATCACTTCATTCGACTACTACCAGTTGAACGAATAGGCTTTCGGATAATGAAGACCAGAGAGTAATGCAAAACGCCTTAACAACTGAATATTCATCAAGAATCTCGTATAACGAGTTATACCTACCTCCGTGCAAAGTACATAACGGATAACTCCTATTTATTTAATCTTGTTGGCCTTCTGTAAATTTACAAAATGAACCGGTAGTTTTACCATTTCTTACATGACCTAATATTTGCTGCTGATGAGATAAGAGTTCGTTACGTTTTAAATAACCATCTACCGGTCAATAAATCATAAAAAATTAAACATACATGTGATTAGAGATTTGTATGGTTGGAACACTATGTGTACCTCCGTACCTCGTTGTCAGACCTCCGAAGGCAAGACACAAATTTTAGGGCACGACACATCCCATGTGGCACGGAAGCCAAACTAGGGTCATACAAGTTTTCATACTACAACCCTTAATCTTACACACGGTGGCAGGAGCCGTGGCAACACATTTTTATAATATAAATAAATATATATATATATATATATATATATATATATATATATATACACAAACCCAAACACACATATATATATATATATATATATATATATATATATATATATATATATATATTCGCTGAGAAAAGCTCGCAATTCGCAGAGTTTCGAATTCGGATTGGGATGGTAAGTTGGTGGCGCACACAGTCCTCCGGAATGCTCGTACTCATGCAAAGTACGAAGGGTTTGAGTTTTGCGCATACCCCGACACGTTCGAATGGCAAATATTTGCTGAACAAACATTCCTGGCTCGCTCAAGCTGAATTCGAGGCTTTACATTTTTTTACGCCTCGTCATCAGTTTTGCTTTTTTCTCGAGGTTTGCGAACAAACAACCAGAGAGACAGAGGAAGAGAGAAAGATCGAGAGAGAAAGAGAGAAAGAGAGGAAGAGAGAGAGAGAGCAAGAGAGCGAGAGAGAGAGAAAGAGAGGGAGGGAGAGAAAGACAGAGAGAGATGGAGAGAGGGATAGACCAAAACAGAGAAAAACGAAAGTCTGGGTTGTCGTTTTCGCAGAGCGAACCGCTCGTCGAATTTTTCATAAATTTCTGTAGGCAAAACATTTTCCGTAAATAAAATTGAAAACAGAACTTCATCTCAGTACGGAAAGGACAGATTTAAACTGAAATTGCAATGGGCGAAAAATGTAGCATTTCGTTGATTAAAAAAACAACAATCGTCCACTGATTTTTCATACGTGTACATACCATACGTATAGCAGTGCATTTATCTCTCCCAAGGTAGCTGCTATACAGTAGCTGCTGCTACTGCTCGTTGCTTCCTTTTCTTTTTGCTTGTTTTCTTCTTCTTTTTCTTCTTCTTCCTGCTTTTCAGGCGGGGTGAGTTACAGCCAACGTTGCTTACAAATACTAGTCTGGCCGGTGATTGGTGCGCTCATTACGCCTCACGCTTCTAATGACGCTTGCATCTCTCCTCGACAGACAAAAGCTTTGCGACAACTACATTGCACACAAATTGTGACGTGGCAGCTATTGATTACTTCGCTCACTGTTTTTTGCCGCGCGTTGTTCCTGTATCTGTTTCTTTGTGTTCCGTGACGATGGCATATAACACTCGCATTGCCCCAAATTATTCTTCATTCCAATGGTTCACCCTTGCAAACGGGATATCATTGTGCAAATGCCTCAACAAATAAACGAATCATATATAACGGCTTTTCTCTTTTTCATTTTCTGGGTCAATCGTAGTCGACGAAAGAATTTTCGATCGTACAATCGTACGACAGAAAAACATGAGATGGCACCGAATTCATACAAAAACAACTGCCTTCATGACTTGACAATATTAATTATAATTCATTGTCGAAATAGTTTTGTGGGGTTCGAATGCGACGAACACACACGTATGACCTCTTTGTCGAACAATCGCATGCGAGGTGACGGCGTAAAGACGAGCACGCGCAAATTCCCAGCATTGTTTGCAACGATTTCCTTCGTGCTGGTGTCGTTGTAACGAATAGCGCACGTTCCGCTTTTGCAAATGTTTCGTACAAGAGAGAATCGACTGTCGACAGTCGGTAGATAATAGGGGATGGTTTATCCATCGCTTGCCGCATGATCGATAATCTCCTTCCAATTCATGGAAAAATCACTATTCTTGTGAATTAATTTATTAGACAGGTTTTTAAATCCTTACATTCCATCAAGACGTATCAGACTGTGAACATTTTGTTACTCTGATTTATATTCATACAGAAAATTGTATGCATGCTCGGTAATACAAAAATGTCAACACGAAACGAAAAATGTCTCGGACTTTGATATTATAAATATTTATCTCGCGAATATAACTCGTAAAGACGAAAGTAATTGCAAATACTGCGGAATTTCTTTTTTATCCACAATTTTTTGCAATTGATGCTATTAATAGAAAAATAACGTTTGCTAATAAAATATTTCAAGAGGAAGATTGCCACCGGGGTTGTCAAACCCTCGTGGATAACATACTCTTTTCATCCCCAAAATCTTCAATGTCACCGGCAAGCAGGGGCGAAATTAATAAATTGTTTAAAACCAAGACGACTGTTTTTTAGTGCTGAACTACAGAACCCTCATCAATTTCGTTTCTCTAGGCCGGTTGCAACGACCCTCGACTGCCTCTCTGCCTGCCGCGACAGAAAGCGTCTCATTCATCCTCTAATTCCACTTCCATCGCCCTCTGCCCCAAGAAAACTGCGTCAGCAATCCGACGAATATGGATCATCCGAAATGCGCGGCAAACTTGTTGTTCGGCATAAAAATAACCGTGGCACAAAGAATCTTATCAATGATCTTCATTTCGAGTGGTTCCATTCGATAATTTGAGAAAAGACTCCGCCGTCCAGTTTCATTCTTTCCGAAATTCATAAGATATTTAACCAAGCGTAACCCTGATATAGCTGTCTCATAACTAACGGCTTATCGCATCACACTTTTTCTAATTGCATTTTTTAATCTAAATAAAAAATGACAGTCTGGCAAGTCCCCTTTTGCTATCAACACCCTTGTTCTCATGGTGAAAGTGGAAAAAACACTAAGAGAGGAAGTGGAAGGGCGAGAGAGAGAGAGAGAGAAAGAGAGAAAGAGAAAGAGAGAGAGAGTGAGAGAGAGAGAGAACGAGGATGAGAAAAAACGATAGCGGGGCCAGAGGAAAAACTGGGAGGTGGTGGTAGAGCGTATCACACAAGCCCGGGAAGAGCTGTGAACGAGGTTTTATGTATAGTCGTGTATATATATCTACAGAATAGAAACTGGTGGGCGAAATGGTGGCCGAATAAGAGGATGTATGTATGCGTGTGGGTGTGCATGTGTCCGTGTGTAGGTGTTCCGGAATGAATAGCAACGTGAAAACAAAAGCACCACTAGCACAAGGTTACAAATGGCGTGTATTCGCGACGGCATTGTTTTAAATGGCTGTCAGACGCCCGGAATTTATCCCGTTTTGCGAACGTGACAAGCACGCGCAGGTCGGAGGGTCGCCTCGTTCCTAGGGTATAAATACATATATATATTTATATACATACACATATATGTGTGTATGCGTATTGGGAGACAGCCTCCAACCTGTTAAATTTATTTATTCACCTGGACGGAGGGTAAGAATGATTATGAGGATAATACTTGAAGCATATCTAGGGTTTTCATCGCAAAGAAAATTTTTCAGGATAGCTAACGCGTACTCGAAAAGATGGAGGACAGAAACAAAAGCAACGTAAGCAATTCGTACGTCTCCAACTACAACGTTGTCAACGCAAAGGGGTAAAAAGGAATTTATGAGAATTAACTTATCTCCATTGAGTTGGTGAGAGTGCGAATATATCATTGTGTAGAGAAACCTTCAATTGGGTAGATGTTTAAAATACCCATTATTATATCGCTTTCTGACTAAAACGTCAAGTGTTAATTTTTAATTAATAATGTTATACTATTTTTTGCGAACAATTAAAGCCAGTCAGAGAATTGAGATAATTTCATTTTTATTGTTTATTTCATTTACTTAAATTCCCGATGTAATTATACAATATTGCCAATACAGGTTTCCGAACAACATGGAATCTCCATCAACATAATGGCTAAATAGGATCGTCATCGGTGATACTGAATTTCGGTTGTTGGGCGTTTGGTCCAATTTATAGCGAGGAATTTACCGCGAGGTATCATATGATTCTAGAATGCCGAAAGCGATCAATGAGATAATATATCGTGAATGAGTGATGAACCGCGAATAGGGGTACTTGCAATAGTCGACGTATTTTTTTCATTAAATTGTCCAAATTAAAAATCCATAGTTAGTACCAATCAAGAAAATTATGAACAAAAGTTATGATTGGAAAGGTACGAATATTCGGTCGAAAAAGAGGTCGAAATATGATATAGGACGGTTTCTGAAGTAACGGTCTCATTACAAATGATATATAAGCCTGCGCACGTGTACGTGATTACAAAAAAATATGACCGGTAATTAGGCAATGGTCGAAATTAAAAGTTTCTATGATTTTTAGGTATCACTATAGTTTATGATGAAAAACGAATTTTCTAAAATTAAAAACGTTTTCCTGCTATCGTCTAGTACATTATTTAAAATTTGATCTCGTCATAAAGATTTATTCGTGCAATAATTGCACGTCTACAGCGATAATGAACCATGTGCACTAATTGTATTTGCCTGGCAGACTGGAACCTCGGCTAGGGCTAAGAGAATAGCAAGTTGAGAATATCAAAGTGTAGCTGAAAAATGACGGTGTTCTTACTCTACCTATCGTCGAACCAGACTAGACATCTTTTTTATCTTCAATATTTTATCGACACTTTTTCTAATAGATAGTGTCTACTTTTTTACGTTTAAATTTCTATCTGTTATTTCTGGCACGGCACGCTGTTGAAAGTTTCTTTCAATAATTAAAATCTATGATAGTGTGTGATTATTATCGTTCTTATGTGAAAACGATTCTTTGTTTTGTATATGATAATATGTAGCCCAATAAATCAACGACGCTTTTAATGGTGAGTTCAAACTTTTAATAATTACGATTCAAATTTGTCAACCCTGCGATAAAAGTTTTCATCGGGAAACGAATCCTGTTTACTAAGTTTGCAGGACAAAAAAATCATGCAAGTACCTTGTATTACCGGAAAATTATTTAGGCAACAGTTTATCGATACAATTTCATGCGAAGATACGGAACAAAAAGTTGGTGAAATTTGTGTTACTTTGGCGAATAACGAAAACTACCAAGCCCGAGATAATTAATGGAATTAGGATGTCTATTTGACGATGAAACGACATTTTGTTTGTCTCCTACTTACACGAAGCTTGTCGATACGATAGGCTCGTATGGGTCGTTGGAAATAGGAAAAAAGCTCAATCGCATTATCATTCATTCGCGAAATACAATGATGAAATTTTTCAACATTTACAAACTATCGTGCCTGTAAATCACATGAAAAATTTGATGACTACCGCTACGGAATCACCTCGATCGACTTATTTTCCTTCCACCCTCCTTTCTCTTCGACCGTTCGAGAATCTATTCATTTTTGAATCTACTTCGGTGTAGGATATCTGCCGTCCAAGTTTCAAATCACGAAATATATCTATCTTAAATAGACCACATATATGTATGACTACATATGTATATACATGGCCAGACGACGGTAGTATAAGAGAACAAGGATGAAAGATTCTTTACGAGTTCTTTCTTTGTAAGAGCTTTGCCATACCAGCCGCCAGAAAGCCCCCTGAAGAACTATCATGGCATCGGGAATTGGCTTGGATGATGGTCGACGTAGAGCGCCTCCACCCTCCCCGCCCCGTCACCCCGCACGCCCCATGCCACAGCTTCCTGCTCCCGAGGTTCGCTAATTTATCGACGAAATTTGCATCGACAACGGCCATTACCCCCGAGTAAGTGGCGGCTGAAGGCTCAAGATCGAAAGCTCCTCTGGTTGGGCTCTCTACCCTCCCCGCTTACCTGTAAGATAGACTGTACAGACATTACCTATAAGATAGACTGTACAATTATCAGCAATCTATCGGTTCATTGGACGCTCTGAAA
The DNA here is from genome assembly GCA_951802705.1 of Netelia virgata. NCBI lineage: Eukaryota > Metazoa > Arthropoda > Insecta > Hymenoptera > Ichneumonidae > Netelia > Netelia virgata. Next base: position 37,565,639 of record OX637864.1, on the reverse strand, counting down.
TGCCTTATAAAAAATATGGATAATAATGAAAGATTATCTCGCGTTGAGTAAAAACGAAGAGGAAAAAATGTGGAACGGTCAAATCGTCCGCGACGTCAATAACATCGTTATGAGTTCGACGCGAGTCTGATAAGTACAAATACCTTTTTGGTATTCAGTAATAAGATTTCGGCCTACCTAATTTGTATCGTCAAACATTTCACGTATTGTGCAATCGGATAAATATGTTATACATTGCGGGCAACCAAATATTTCGTGATGGAAATAAACAATTAGGGACGATTTAATTTAATCGGTTTTTCCGTCAAAATTTTCGTTTCGTTCACGTTGAAGAAAGCACGATTGCCTCGATAGAGAATCCACTAATGTGTCTTGTATGCTCGAAGTATGAAATATATATTCAAACCCTTATTACTTTTCGATACGCCAATCTCAGGGCGGACGGTTGGGAATGAGAATCGATTAAGGGAATAAGCGCCCCCTTTCTTGCCGTCTTTCGGCCATACTTTCTAGCAGTCCTCTTCGATATACATTCATACTGCATCGACCATATCTTTTTGTCGTTTATCCCATAGCTGTGTAACCACGAGAATACATAGAACGCATTAGCTTGGCAATGCCATTAGCTATATACAGGAAAAGAAAATAAACCCGGTCGGTTTGCTTATTTCGGGAGCGAAAGCTCGAACGAATGCGTGTTATAAAAACGACAGGGGTTAACATTATCGCGCTAGTGATGAAATTGTAGCTTACCAGGATGATCTATTGCATCATTGGACGAGGTTAGAAATGGGTAAAAGATTGCACATGGTATTTGGTGATTTAGTATTACTAAATGTCCGTATATGTTACAGTGAAATCCCATGATTAGTGAGGATGGGTTTTCTCTAGTTAAACCTAGTTTATATTGAATGCTACTACTAGAATTTCTTAGCTATAACTAGAATTTACTGCGTATATAAGTTTGAATGTTGTCTGAGTGAAATGATTCAATGATTGATTGTTGTCTGAGTGAATTTTAACTTTTAAACTCTTTGTGAAGATACATAAATAGGCTAAAGATAATAAATGTACTACTTCCAATTTGTCTCATCTTTCTCCATCCCACCAATCATGTTTTTTGGGTGAAATTAACATCACTACACAACTGTAGTTTGCTCATTATTACATTTTTTTCGAGAGGTTTTCGCTTGTCAGCGAATTTAGCGTTTTTATTGCTTTTTCATTCTTTATCCCCGCCACGGCAAGCTTGTTGTTATGTCTTATTTCAATTTTCAGATTATCTATCACTCATTATTGCACGATATATTAACCATTATTTTATATCCAACGATTTGTTTTATTATTTTCATTCGATGTTTTCATTTTATTTATTGGGGCGGAACTGAGCGCGGATAATACTATTGAAAACGGATATGTGGGTATTTGCGCGAGAGAACGTGCCAGATCGATTCCTGTGAACATCCTTTAGCATATGATCGTATCATGACGTCACGTTTCCTTGACGTCATAGCGTTCTCTACCGCATGCGATGCTGACGTCAGGCTTGGCGAAAGCTTTTGGCTAGTGGTGGTCCGGCTCACCAGCCAAAGCTCATAAATATAATGAAAATCAGTATATAGTCGTAATACCTACAGTTAAAAACGCATCGTGAAATCATGTAGAAATTAATTGCACGAAGTTTGACGTCAGATCAAAAAATATCTTGGAGACTCAGAAAATATTTACAAATTCATTTGTTCGGCTGAGAAGCTAATTGAAGTTGAACTTGTGGAGAGGTTTGTTCAACAACCTTAAGAGTTTTGCTATTGTTCGGTGCTCATGCGTCTTTTCAAAATTGGCTTAGGTAGTCCAGACTGAGGTAGTGTTGAGAATGTCAAGTGCGACGGATTTTAATATACTATCAATGTGTGTTCGCCTCTCGATATGACTCGATTTGTTTTGAGCGTAATTGCTCATTTCCTATGGGATGCTTCGAAAACATAATTGGGGTTCACATTTCGTAAAACTATATCTGGATTCGCGTATTCAAAAATTTGTAAATTCTATGCTACGCATTGCTACCGATCCGGTGTAGTCTCAATGTACCTCAATCAAAGTAACACCCTTTTTAACAGTATTTTATCGTTGTTATTACTCATTAAACGTAGATATATTATTACGGTGTGTATTGGTGCATAGCTTTATTCGTAAACGAAACTAGATATCTGAACGCCCGAATTTATTCACGTTACTCGATTTTGTATTGATATGCTATATAAACGTATGCCTGCTACGTAATATATGACAGCATTCTCTGATGGGATAATTATGATAGAATGATAATTGAAAATTGTGCAAATAAGCGTAATCGAGCCCAGCATCGACTTTTTAAGCATTTTATGCAGCGTGTTAGACAACTATGAAGACACGGAAAATACCCAGGCAGTTGGCGTTGATAAAAGCGAAACGCGTTTTTTGTAATTGTCCTGCGGTGAAAATTTTAAACGATGTGATCGAGCGCCCCGCAGTTGGGCGATAAACAAATTATTTTCTCTTACCGTATCGACTCATCGTTCGTTTATTAATAATGATTTTGTCAATGTGTACAAAAACAAAGGCAACAATCTGTGAAAAAAAGTCCTGAGTGGGAGAGGAACCCGCAATCCCACAATTTATTGATAGGATGTTTGATTGCATTGACGTTGTTAGATTATGGCCGAAGTTTGTATATTTTGAGAATTAATATTTCGGCCAGTGTAGATCAAAGAACAATTTAAAAAGAAAGGTTGTGATTGTATCGATTCTAACTACCTGGCTATTTTCCGTCTGTTCATAGTTGCCTAATGCCCTGCATACTTCGCAATACTTATCATTCCAGTGAAACAAAATATTCTTCATTAAATTTCACTTTATTTTTCTGTTTCCTCCAATATCGGACCACTCAAGATGTTCTTCAATATCCGAGAAATCATAACATTTTATAATAGTGAAAAAAAAAACACGAACCGTAAGCAATTGAAACGATACCTATTTTACAACTTTTTGGTCCATTCTGAGAGTGGAATTCTCCATTATGTTGGTATAAATAGCCGTGGAATGAGATTGCAGCTGGTAGCGCACAAATCTAAATATTCATTGCCTGAAGATAGAAGTAGAAGAACGGACGAGGGGCAATGAGGAATGTCTGGAAGATCTCCAAGACTACCTGAGAAACTATTCGGGGGTGATTAAAAAACCAGGAGAATCGATGGTCTACGCGAAGAGTGCAATATACATGGGTATGTGCTTTTTATGCATAATTAAGCCCACTTACGAGTATTTAGCTTCATAAAGATTGTAATTCTTCGATCAAGGTAGTGTAGCTATCGTTACGTATACAACGTCTCACTTTTACTAAAAGATTCAGGCAATTAGCCATTGGTAATAGGTAGGTACATTGAATTTGTACGTCTTCTATTACGGAGATGTGCAATCGACAAGATTTTGGTAAAAAACAATGTTGAATCGTATTTGAAAAATCAGACAAAAATTAAACTCGGTTTCCGGTAGAGTAGAAGAGCTTTTTCATTGTCGTTCACATAACCACATACCGAATTCGATGAAGCTCTGATCAGAGACAGGGACATGTGGCTCATACGAGTCGCGAGTTGGAGAGAGCGATAAATTTTCACCGTACATACGCTCGTCGAGCTTGAACTGTCATTCATAGTGTACATATATACATAGGGGCTTATATAGGTTCGCTAGTGGATGGACGGTGTGTGGCCAAAGCTGCAATGCAGCCACTACGTCAAGCTGGTCACCGAGCTTGGATTTGCCAAGTTTGCACGGCGGAAATCACTGATTCGCATTTACGATACACCCGTGGACAAAACGGCGCGTGGAACGAGCGACGAACGCATCCAGAACCGGCGGGCAAAAGCTTTCCGCGTACCAATTCCCTTCCCACACTGGATTTGATGAGTGTACTATAGCGACATGGTGAAGCGTGATCGTGACGATCATAGTGTATTATATTCTCGGTTGGTGTTGGGAAATTGGAGGGACGAGAGAATTTTGAATAAGCGTCGAGCGACGCGAGACTGACGAGAGAACGAATTAATTTTCACGATTAAACGTGAAAAGCCATTCTCGGAAAGATTTTCATCGTTTCACCCTACGTCCCTGCTGTACGCGTTTTGCATTTTTATATGTGATGGAAAAGAGCCGCGTTTCCGTACATTTTACATGTTTATTTTTTCTTACTACGTCGTCAATTAGCATTCAACGATCGGATGGTTAATCACACATTTAAACGCGAAATCGTGTGTCGCTTAATAATCCTTTATCTACGTCATCTAAGTAACTCACTTACCGGGCCGAATTGTTCGAAGTAGTTTTTGACGTCCTCGAGTGTCGTCGGTGCCGAGAGGCCACCGACGAATATCTTCTTTGTCCTTGTCACCATCTGTAACAGATTAAAACAAACGTCTCTTTATTTTTTGATCGATTTGTTAAATAAAAAATAAAATAATCATTGATTTTGGGAAGTCCGAGATGTTTTAAAGATTTAGGGCCAGGGGAGAGCCTATGGACGTTGCTGACGGAAGTAAACTTGTGAGTTCCCAAATTACGTCGTTACCTACCGAAAGAAATTTATTCACCTTTCCCAGGACACTTATATATACATTAATGAAGATACTTTGAAAGAAGATACCCATTTTTGTATTCAAATTCTTGCAATGAGCACAAAATCAAAATTTTACATTTTAGAGTGTAGGTTCGCAAAATGCGTTAACCTAGAAAGCTCAAAAAACTGGCTGTAGCATTTTCAGATGTTTACGATGGCCCTCACGAAAAAATTACCAAGGTATTATTCCTTATTGTAAGTAATATAACCCTGATGAAGGGCAATCAATTCTGTTGGGCAATAAGAATGTAATTCAGAAACTCGCAAATTTATCTTCATTGATAAGCCAGGTCGACTCCGGTTTGGCTTTAGCCTCGAACAGCTTCAGCCATGCACTCAATAGCCCAATTCTTTGAGGTCCGGGATTTCGCCGGAAATTTCTACAAAATTCCTAACTAGTTCTTTAGAGTTAACAAGATATGAAAATGGCCTGCGTTCGAATACCACCCATTTATTAAACATTGTTTTTCGTCCAATAAATAAGCGTGATATCTCAGATGAAAAGTTCATAACGTTTTCGGAGCACAAGATATTTCTCAAATATTCTGTTTCGTATTAAATATTATAAAGAAAATAATTCGTATAAGAATTTGGAATGTGTAAGTTGATGTCATTTTTACAACAATCGCTTCACCATTTATCTAAAAAACGATAATGTTACCGCGGCCTTGCTCGATGATGACAATCTCGATATCACCAGCCTACGCGCGCATGATTGATGTGCTTTCTGCTTGCCGGCATCGGACGAGAGCTTTTTTTATAACATACGTATATACATGACATAGCTGGCTTGTATTTACAATTAACTCATGATTCTTGAGGAGAACGTCTATTTTTATTTTCTCTTTTTTTAGAACGCAACACTCTGCGGCTTTGCGATACGCGCGCAATTAATAATGCGACAGCGTAATCATCCCTCGTAGCTCTTGGTGAGGGGGTTTTTGACGGCGATCCCCTCGAGAGGGTGTGCGATAGAGTGGAAATCCAGACGAGTGAGCTCGTCGTTGTCGCCGTCGCTTCACCCCTCTCTCTCTCTCTCTCTCTCTCTCTCTCTTCCTCTCCTAGCTCGTTCCATCTCCCTCCCCCTTTGGCTCCTTTTTCCCTAGAATTCCCAACGAGGGAGGAAATGATAGCCTGAAGAGCAGAGACGGCGAGGGGGAGCGTGAAAAGAAAAGCTGTGCGCGGTGGGCGTTTGTTCCCTGCCTTGAGAATTTTACGTAGCGGACTCCCTCGCTTTTGCCTTCTTCTTCTCCTCTCCCGCATCTCGCGTTGGCGGAAAGCGAAGCATTTTTTCCACGCACGAAGAAATCGCTAGCGAGAAATATTAGCGAGAGACGCCAGTGAGGGAGAGAGAGGGAGAGAGAGAGAGAGAGAGAGAGAGAGGGAGTAAGACGCGGAGAAGTGACACTTGAGAAATGGCACTGCGGGAGGATCAAAGAAATTGATAAGAAGCCCTCGAAGATAAAATATATCATTGAGGGGACCACCGTAACGCTGACCAAGGGGTTGCAATATTGAAAGGGACAAAAAATAAATACTGTAGATGAAAAAGTACAGGATAGATATCGGTGAGAAGAACTTCGTGGGCGATTTTATAGAACGTTGAACTGTTTGTCCTCTCACAATATACTTGTTTATAGTTTTTCTAATAAGAAGTTGAATATATTTTACTTGAATAGCAGAATCTGAACGAGTTTCGCGGTCTTTGACGATGTCTGATACAAGCCGAGAGTTTTAGCAAACTATTCACATGAAACCCCAAGCACACAATCCTTCGCGATAGATCACACGCTGAAGTATGTAATGTGGATATATTTATGTAATAGTTCATAGTTCAACCCTTAGTATGTATAGTATGTATGTATGTCTAGTATGTATAGTACATTCTACCATCAATGCTTCATTCGCCAACGCACTTTTCATTCGTCTGCGATTCCATCGCTATTTAAAAAACCAAGACTTTTTACTGTAAGGGTTTTCGAGAAATTGCGAAACTTCTTAACATCAATTTGCCTGAAGCTTAAAACTAGCTATTTTTATCGAAGAATAACTATTTAATGAGGGTTTCATATTTTTCCATTTGAACTTCTTTATAACATCAGCTGAAGTTAAATATTCATAATAATTGAGTTATAATTATAAATGATAAAGTAGAATATTGAGGGCATAATATGAATTTTATCAGACATGAAAATAGTTTGATGTTGATTTTCTCAAAAATCCATACAGTTAAAGTGCTCACCCTTTCAAAATCATTAATTTTTATGGCATACCACGAGAGGTCGGACTAGCAGACAAACAACAAATTCGGCGCCGAGCGGCTCGTTGGTTAATGGTGGAATGACCCATGTCTATACGTATACGAACCTTCTGGAGTGTTAGTCAAGAGCAAGATGGAGGGGTAGGTAAGAAGCTTCGGTGGGCTACGTCGAACGGGGGTGAAAAGCCTGAGCCATGGTAGAAGTACAAGTGGGGTGAAGAAAAAAAGTAAATAAAAAACACGAAAAAAAGAAGGAAAAATAGTGGTAGCTCGAGAAGCACGCGCGAGGTATAGTGAAAAGAAGTAGGATGGTGAGAGTACGGAGGAAGGGCGGAGTGAAAAAGGGGCATGGAGAGAACGCGGTGAGAGTGAGCCGAGAGAGGCGAGCTCTCGAGCGAAACCCACTTGCCTTTACGAGCTCTACGTGTACTTCTCGATAGTTGCAAAAGCTCCGGAGGTATCGAGTTTCCCCTTCGACATGGAAGCTGGCGTGTATGTGTGATGTGCTCGAATGGTGCATGACGGGAAGGATGGCGGTAGAAAATTTTCGCGCGGGATGCTTTTTCCAAGGACCTTTGCTGGCTATCGCCGCTGCTTTTGAGGATCGAGAACATTTCTTGTAATACGTGTCTACTTGACGTTGACCCAAGAGGAAAAACCCGAGAGCGAACGAAACGAGCCTGAGCAACCATAACGATACACCCTTAAGCCCTAGTTTTGCGTTGTTCTCGTGGACATAAATAACAAATAGAAATCGGGAAACGGAGGACGAGCGGGCGGAGAGAAACAAAGAAACAACAAAATCAGAAAACTTTGGAAGAAGTACAATGTGCGAGGTAGTTCGAGAAAATTGTCACGCTCTCTTCGTGAAAGGTGTGTGATAAACGACTTTTATTCATTTTATTTTCCCGACTCCATGGGTGACCACTCGCTCTTAATCTCTCCGGACAAATGCATCTGGCATTCGATTTTCTGGATGAAATCTACTCGAACTCAATCTCCGTGACTTAGAATCACTTTTTCACAGAGTTTAGACATCGTTCTTCCAACGACTTGTCTTAAGATCATCACGCAGACGCGTGTATATCGCTTATGAGACACCCAATGGGATTGGTGAGGTGTTCGTGACTGGAATCGATTCATTAACGCGACGATTATTGCCGCAAATTGTTTGGTTCGTGAACGCACGAACCAATCCTTTACGCTCGATTACTTTTAGTCCGAATGAAAAGCGGAGCAGATCCGATAGTTCGTGCATAGACTATTAAACCTGATCGCGATTCTCTTAGAAGGCAACTGAACTTTCGTTTGGAATAAGTGACGCTGCTGCTCACGATTACTTCCAGAAAAGCCGCGGTTCGAAATACAATACTGGCCTCCAGTGAACTGAACGTGGTTTTCTGATAGTTACGTTCGATGATTGGAATATTGATAATGACCATTGCATAATGTTGCTTTAGATACCACAAATACCGACGTCTTAAGCGAACTTGAATTGTATCGAGGCCTTGATTCATACGCACTTATAGCTCATATCGTGAACAACAGACCGATATCGCGTCATAATTTAGTAGCGAAATCAAATTGATAAGGAAGCGGATCGAATCTGGCGTTGAGGAAATAGTAAAATAGGACAGGATATAATGGGTTCGTGGTGGGCGCGAAATTATCCGATTCGAATTTGATAAGTGTAGCTTAGTTGCAAGTTTCTCAATTTGAAAATCTTGTTTTTCGTACGTTTGTATATTTTTTGTCAAACCTCGGTCTACTAGAGTAGGCATGATTGGCACGGCATATAAACTACTACTCCTCCACGCCGTTTCGACGCGAATTAACGATGAAAAGAGAAATAGTATAGAGAGATCGTATTACCATGAACTGTTACAAGGGTGATATCCTCCATCGAAAGTAGCGTAATTTTCAAAGTCGTAAATATCAGATGGCAAAGATGTTCGAAACGACAAATTTTTAGTCCAGATTTGGGGCTGATGCAACGAAATAAGCAAATGTTTGCCCGAATCCGTAATACTACGGTCGCAGCATGAAAAAAGATAAAAGGTATCCCATACAGAGTGGAATAGGGAGGGAGAAACAAGTGGATATCGAGTAAGAGCAAATAAAAGATTCGAGAGACAGCTGGAAAGGTGGATTGGCGAATGGAAAAGAGATGAACAAGTCTCGTGCTTCGATGTGCTTGGCCAATCGGCCGGAATCCCGATAATACGGTCGTTTCATAATCCGGCTGTTGAATTCCGAGTACCGGAATTTCGTTCCTACGATGTACTTTAAAAGACAGAAATGCTAGAGAAAAGAGAGACGGAGAAAGGAAGGGGAAATGAGAGAGAGAGAGAGAGAGAGAGAGAGAGAGAGAGAGAGAGAGAGAGAGAGAGAGAGAGAGAGAGAGAGAGAGAGAGAGAGAGAGAGAGAGAGAGAGAGAGAGAGAGAGAGAGAGAGAGAGAGAGAGAGAGAGAGAGAGAGAGAGAAAGAGAGAGAAGCAACGAGAAGAAAGAAGAAGAGTCAGAAGCAGACGGTATTTCGTGTGGATTTTCAAAAGGGGAATCAGTGTGCGGTATCTATCGAAGTTGGACGTTGATGGTTGTCTATCCGGCCTGTGCCCCGGCGTACAATGCCGGAAGGCCACGAGAGAGAGATACATAGACGAAGCAAATGGACGGGTGTAATGAGAGAGAAAGAGAGGGGTGGATGAGAGCGAGAGGATAGAGGGTGCGCGATAAAGATGGTGGGAAAGCCATGGCTGGCTAGAACTTTCTATCTAGGCGCATCTCTCCCCGCAGTGACTTCCAATTCACGAGACTCTCGAAGCCAAGGCTTCTTCTCGTATATACCCTCGGTCGTCGTTCCAGCCCCACTCGCGACTACTTCACCATCATACCCCTTCCCGCCACCTTTTTTAATCTCTTTTTTCCCTTCCGCAGGTCTCAAGGCGCGTCTACAATTCTTCCTCGCGTTCCAAGGTAAAGCTCCCTGCGTCTCGTACGCGTACCAACAAGAACCACAAGACAGAGATAAGGGAGGAGTGGAGAGAAAAGGTGGTTAATCAGCGAAGTGTATAAAGTCTATATAGGGGGAGAAAGGAAGGAGGGATAAAAATGAAATCACGACTACTGGGATTCCACCGAAAATTAAATAAATGTCTCGGTCTTGCTCTTGACTTTCTCCTTCTTTCCACCGAGTTGGCTTTTTTTTATTATTATCTCCAACTCGCCCGCTGTTCCTTCTCGTCCTTTCATATCCAGACTTGCTTCGAGAGTGGCTAGATAGCTCGAGTCCTCGACTCTTCTTAACCATTCCGGGAGAGAAGAAAAAAAAGAAGAAGCGAAGAAAGAGGGAATAGTGTCCGAAAGACTTCTTCGAAGGGAGGAATCGCAATCCCGAGGCTGGTTTCCCCTCGAACTCATCGGCGAGCCAAGAGAAACAGTGGAGAAGGAGGCTGGGGGCGTTGAAAAAGCGCAGTTCTAAGAGAGAAACACGAAAGGGGAATGACTACTACTTATACGAATGAACCTACCGAGCGCTTGTTTCTCATCTCTAGCTCTATCTGTCTTTTCACAATATATATGCGCCCCCGTGAGTGGGGAGAGAACGTCAATGACGAAGTAATTCAAGTTTCTCGATGGAAGATTGGCCGTTGGAAAGATATAGGCAGAAGGGAAACGATCGCATCCTCTGCGAGTCGGAGAAATGCAAAAGAGCCGTTGTTACAACTGAAGTGACCGAGGTACGGAGAATATAATGACTTAAGGGAAATATGAGAAATATTATGTATAGATAAAGTATTGTTTATTGTTGTGCCGGTGTTCGGTTAAGGCAGGACCACACTTGCTATGGGCTCAATTAAGGCATTTTTCTATATTGTAATTTTGAAAAAAATCTATTTTTTCTCGCAATTTACGAAAGTATAGACCTTTAAGAATATCCTGTAAAAATGTTAAAGGGAAATTCCCAATAGTTTGGACTGTACACCGAATTATATCTGGAGCGGCCTCGTTCCTTTTATAGTAGGCTCACCCGGCCGGCCTCCTTTTCTGGAAACGCATTTTTCGCAACGGGCAAAGGATAGACAAAAACTAACAGATCGATCCACTTGGTTCTTTTTTTGTATTGTTTTACATATCATTGGCTCTGTCAAGAACTGCTATTAACTTTCAACGTCGCATTTTTTTATTTTAAAACATGTCATCAAAAAATAATCGGACCGTCCGCGTACAAGTGAACGGGATAATAGCTGTGCGGACGAGTGCAAAAATCTTGGAATTCGATTCAGATTTATGACACAAGGTTGGAGGGTTTGAGGGGTGGAGTGTGGTACAAAGCACAGGGAGCTTCGGTGTTCAAAGCAGTCGTCGAGAAAAGGGGATGGCTTTTGCACGAGGGAACGACTTACTTTCCCGGTCCGTACCTCTCCTGCTCACTCACGTTGAAGACAGAGAACTGAACATATAAATCGCGGAACGTATGTAATTTTTAAACTAATTTCGTCGGTTGACCAAAGCCTTTGTCATCGAGTTAATCGTTATATCGGTTGGACAAAAAAGCATTTGATACAATTCTATGAAAAAATGGACGTAACGACGTTGAATTTTGTTCTCAAATGGGCTACTTTTTGTCCTAATTTGTTGCGAGTTGTCAGCGAATCGAATATATTTAATTATGTTGTTTTGTGTAAAATACTTATTGTTAGTTTGTATACATACACACGCATATACCCTTATAATTTGTCCCTGTACCATACACGAGATACGAAAACGGATAAGCATGGAATAAAAGGAATAAAATCCACCGCGTGCTTTGTCGGTCGTTGGGGTAGATAAGAGAGAGTGCACTTTGTCGACCACCATCCCTCCAAAACCTCGACTGAACAGACATAGACATACACATGCAAACGCACACATACTCGTAAGAATAATTCCTGCGATGGTGTGCATAGAGCGAAACGGTAAACGAGAAACTCTCGGGTCAGATGTTCGTACATACATACATACATTTAGAAGAGAGTTCCACTTATTATGCCACAGCATTATGTAAATACCGGAAGGCCATTACAATTTTACAACTTACCGAGAGTACCTTTATAGTTTTCATCGTTCGCGAGGTGTAGTGGCGGTGGCGGCGGTGGTAGTAGGCGGCGAGCGACAGGGGCGGTGGACGGGTTGGGTTAGACTGACGGATATAACCATCGTATACGAATTCTCGTGGGAGGGATGGCAGACATTTTGCGAGCAGCGGTAACGATATACAAAACTCTTCGTGCGCGTGTTTATCCACGCTCCCCTCCGTCAACGTTTCGCTACTTCCACCTTTCCCCACTCTCACTTTACCATAAGTAAGCCTCGGTGACGTTTCGTTTTCTTTACTTTCATAGTGGTGAGAAATAAATACTTTTTTTTATCTTCCAAATCTACTTCACGGTCGCCATCTTCCATGGACAAGATTATTGTGCATTTATTTTATTACTAGTAGCTGCTGGTATCGACGCGCATCCTCAACTATCGGCCAGTGCGATCTTGTACTTTTTCTACGTTAAAATAAGGAATCAACAAGAAGGTGATAGGTGCGACAGCTAATTGGTGCGATGATTGGCACTAGCAGTTAGTCGAAAAGGTTATTGGCGATAGAATCTGATTTGACGTATTTATTATATCAAATATGTATCTTACCCTTATATCGAAGGATGACAATTTAGCGGACAGTAGAGTGCCAAGTAAAATTTATATGTTGAAATTCCTGGATGGAGCCAATACAAATTTCCATGGGTTTCTTTTCTGACAATGAGTCAAATATTTCAAATTAGGTCGCTACAAATATGTATGGCCCCTTTGCGAAGCGTTACACAAAATCGTATGACCAATGTACAAGGTTCAATGGTGAACTTGGATACCAAATCATCATCCAACTTATTGAGTTTTGCGAAAATGGCGTGATAGCCTGGTCATTGGTTATCGGTTACTGTGTAGACGAAATCGATATTTTCAAGACTCGAGAGAATCGAAGGAACGATGGAATTCAATGGAGAATTCCTCCTGGACGGTCTGATCAGCTCACCAGGTAGACAACCAACTCTAGCGCTTTCTCTCTCGCTTGCTCTCTTAGGAATTGCCAGATATACTGCAATCTGAATGTACACAATGTACATAGCAATGGCTGAGAAACGTGCTGGCACGTTCAGTGTGCCAAGAGGTTGAATGTTGGCCTTGCATAGAAACTCTCGAGGGAGTGTTGGATCAATCTCACCAGCGACAGCTTGTACTCTACCTGATCCTATATATACGCTAGCACTCTACATAGTACCCTCGTGTGTTTGGAATCTAATTTCGTCGGGCCAATAAGATCGGCCATGGCGAGAATACGCTTGTACAAACGATTCTCGAATAACCCGAGCAATTTTAGTGATACAATGAAGTCAGCGACCACTACGCCGATTGCCTCTTCCCAATTAATTCTTGGTACCAGCGAAAGATAACGAAAAAATTGAGATAAGGTATACCTAAAGAAGAAAGGGAAACGAACGAATTGACAGAATCATGCCACTCTACGACTTGTAATAGGGATCCCTACACTTCCGGCTTGGGAAGGAGCTATAGCTTTCCCATAACTTTAGTCCCGCTGTGACTATAGCTGGCCTGAGACTGCAGCCCCTCCGTGACTATAGATCCGCCATAGCTATACCTAACTATCCGCAACGTACTATATCTATACGGAGCATAGGGCATAGCTACGGGGCTATCGGAAGTATATTAGGTATATGCTATTAGATATTACATATATATATAGCATACAATTTCATATAGTCACGGGGGAGTATAGCAAACCAAATTATACAGTAGATAATCTAAGAGTTCAGCTTGCAAGCGATAATGATTCCGGCGAAGAGGGGATGTTTTTCAATATGGAAAGATATATATGTGTGTAGTTGTTAATTCGTAGGGCACCAGCCTTGCCTTCTTAGATTTCAGACCGCCATCTCATGCTCGACAGATACCCGTTCCGATCATTTTAAGAGTTCTTAGTTTCGGTTGATGTCGCAGCCTCTTCAACACCCTCCCAGTATATTCCGAAGGACCTACAATTTGGTGGACTCTGAACCGCTGAGCTCGCAAAAACGACATTTGGAAAAATCCATTGTTGCCAGCGGGGGATTCGAACCCTCGACGCTTACGTGGCAGTCCACGACCTAATCGACCGTGCCAGTGCTTGTTTCCTACATATATATACGTTTCATCGTCTTTCCTTTTATATATATATGAAAAGACGCTGAAGCGTCTGGACGAGTATTACGGGTTTTCACGGTTCAGGCGCAAGGCGCCCGTGCTTGAGGAATCCCAAACTTGTGCACATAGAAACTCTTGTACACGGCAGCAGCCAAGTTTGTGGCGACATATGTATTATAAAAGCAAGGATATATATTGTATTTTCAGAAAATGTCTTATCACCGCCATCTAGAAGCGGGCCTCGCATTTGAATGTGCTGCGCTAACGGTACGATTAGAGCACCTTCTACCACAGACGAAGGAAGTGGGAGCACTAACTAGGCATTAAGGAACCCAGTCGCGTCTTGCGTGTTTGTCATCGAAACATATTTATATATATATATAACAAACATTTTTGTTAGTTTAATTGTATGCCTGCTTTTCACTTGTTCCATAAGTCCGGATTCTACATATATGTGTATATATATTGAGACGGTAACGTCTCATATACCCCTGGCATTTCTCAAAATTTCCCGCTACACGAGGGCCACGCGTCAAGAAAAAGAAAAAGAACATCAGTGCACACTGCCCCACACTGAAGGAATCTCATTGAGGCATGCAGATGTCACCACCAACAACCAGTAGTAATTATTACATATGCACCCTCATGTAACGTCGCACAAGTACACAGAATCAACATATCACGAGTAATGACTTTTCTGCGGCAACGCGACGAGCGCAGGAAATTCTCGTCGACACGCTAAGCAACGGGTCCATCAGACGTTGGTCACTATCCACGCACTCGATACACCATATCATTAGCGGTATGAAGTAGGCGACCGCCCGAATTAGCCACAAATTAATTCAGAGTCAGCACAGAGATGGGAAGTTGGCCGTGTGAATAAAGTAATCGGAAACAAGTGTTATTACGAAGAGAGCATAGGCATAAATAAATCAAATTTAATTAAGGCGATATCGTTTATGTGCCCTTTCAGAATACAATAAAAGTCAGATTGACTCAAATTGGACTCACCTAAACCACCTTCCAAGCAATCAACTTTTCGTGTCCAAACCTCAAATAAAGTACATTGTTACGTTAAACCGTCTCCATATATAAGCAGTTCGTACGCGAGTTGGACGTAAGTTGGCTTGGACTGGAATGCCTCATGCATAACTATTTATATGGGGCTGATAAGGGGAGAATAGTAAAGAGTAACTCCGAGGGAGTTTTCGATGAGGAAAAATTGAGTCGAAGAGAATCGAACGATAGACGTATGGTGAGGGTGGAGAGAAACGGCTCTGAGTAAAATGGTTGTCATCTCCAGTTAGATTACAAGAAGTTTCATCCCAGAAACTGGTTCTGTCTCTCCTTCTCTCTTCTCTAGTCTCGCAGAAATGTTCGCCTTGGATGCAAGCCAAACCTTTCTTTTCCTCTTTCCCTCATACTGATAAATGTTTTCTCCATATTTCGTCTATAGTGACGCAATCTATAATGATATTAGTGACGATATCAACAACGACGATGATAATAATAATTGCAACAACAACCACTTCGATATGATCCGTTACATCAAATTAAAAGTACAAACATATATATTTGTCGTATATTTTTTTGATCGGACTTCTAGAAAACATTATATTTAAAATATTTTTTCCCCAACATCTCGCTAGTGCAATAGTAAAAAGTTCGGGGAGGGTACATTTCTCGTGGTATAGAAATACTCAATTTTTCGCGTTCACCCTTACACTTTACAAGTTAAGCCAGGTCATAAATAACGAACACGAGTTTGCCCGGGGAGGTTTTCGGATGCGAAGCAATGGGCGTTCTCGGCTCTTTCGTGCACCAGTGCGAGTGGGTTCTGTGGGTTATCGGGAACCGTTGATCAAGGCGCTGCTCTCACGCTTGCCTCGAGAACCCCCAGGCTTCGGTATCACAATGTCCAGTAGCAGTTCCGAGTCTTCCTTTCTTCTCTTCCGACCCGTTCTACCCTCTTATTCTCCTAACAGCCACTTGCTGGCCATGCATCGTGTCGAGATCTCACATACCCAGTGCACGACCACACCGAGGATTCCCTCTCGGTAACAATACTCATAGATATGCATTCATGTTTTTTAACGTGTTACTTTTTACCATGTGCCGAAAATGAACAAGACTTTCCACTATCAGATCGTCTCAGCATCTCTTGTACATGCGACTCACGTATGGGATGATTGCATATGGCATTTCCCCTGAAATAGGCATATTATTCATTTCTCTGAAAGCTTCACGTTATTTTCACATTTCCATGAGGTATAGTGTGCAGTGAGCTGGGAAAATTGCGTCGTGGGAGCAGCAACCCGGTCACAGAGACGAGAGAGGAGAAGGATCTCACCCTCTCTCACTGTCTGCTCGTTACCTTGCGACCAGTCGACGAAGACTCCGTCGATGATGGATAGCACGTAAATGGTGCGCAATGACTCTCCCTCCTAAATAGGGACGCCAGCCGTCACAAAATAGCCAGTAATCAGCCATTGTTTGACTTACGATGATAAGCCAGATAGATCAGTCACTCGATGGTGGGCCATTTTTGTTTAATTGCTGTCAATATTCAGTTGGCAGCAGCAGCACTGTAGTTGATTATTCTATGATTAACAATGGTCGGCCAATGACTGGATTTTAACACTGGGGCTTCTCTGGCAAATATCTGGCAAATAGCCTATCTTCTTTATATTTTTTGTCATAATCTTTATGTTTTATAGCAGCATAAATAGCATAAAACATACAAATCTTTATGTTTTATGCTGACATATTGTTTTAGTGGTGTTGAGAATGTAAAACTATCGTTACAATATTCATTATTGTTGGTCCGAATACGAAATATATTGAATTTTGTTAGTATATTGCATTCGGATCGCACACGGAGTATCCGCAACTGCATATCGGCCAACATCAATATATGTTGTTGTGTCGATATCGATCAATGCATTGGACCAATATGGTTCGATATATAGGCCTACCAGCGTTCGTTATAACGGCGCAGATTATCAGCACTAATATAGGTCCTATGTTATCTATCATGCATCTATCGGGCCGATATCGGGTCGGCTATTATTGCCATTGCCGCATCATTCGTGTTACGTTCGCAGCCAATGATAGCCGTTGTCCGGCTCGGTTGTGAATCTCCATCTGGGCTTCTCGTCGCTCAAAAATTTTATAACAATCGTCCAAGGCCTCTAAGTTGCGCTCCACACCGTGCGCAATCCTAAGTTTCTACTTGCCCCCTCTAATCGTCGGAAACCAGCAACGATATCACACGTCGAGACAACATGACATTGAGCCTTATAAGTTTCTTTATCAATGAAAATACCCAAGTTTTATTTTTTGCCTCATGGTAAGAGCGCAATTTCCTTCCAAATTTCGGAAACTAAGGAACAGAACCTTTCGCGAATCTTATCACTGGTCTATAATCCGTGCCCCGATGCGATTATCTCAGTTTACGGAGGTTGATGGATGTTCAAGGGTGTACAAAGCCAGCGAACTTTGCGTACAACAGTTATCGATCATAGCTAAGCTGGGGAATCGAATAATGTGGGTCCGGAATTATTATACCGTCATTAGTCGAAATAGGGGGGACGGGAGGTACCTTGGTGCCCCAAATTCGAGTTCGGGTTAGATTATAAAGCGAATTCGGACTGTCGGCGGTTTGGTGGTAAGAATCATGAATACGATTTTGTCTTACTCATTAGTATTAACCGAGCTGTGGAAATCGTGAACGTGATTGAAGATTAGTCGCTCGCACGTTATGATTCGCCACCGCGAGTCGAATCATTTAGGGTGTCACGAGTGAATTGAATACCCAACGTGATAGGATTTGGTTTCAACTTGTTTGGCAATCTCGAGTTTTACGTTCATTTAATTTTGTTGTAGAGTAATTGACTAATTCTTCCAGGTGAGAATCCCAGTGCCCACAGCTGTTCCTCTATTACAGCAAGACAACTGGTGCCGTATTGTGGAAATTACGTTCAGTAACGACTTTACATGGACGTCACATCGTGACTTGTCCTGATTGTAAATAAAGCATCGAGACGAGAATAGCAACCATATCATGAGTGTGTTGGGGAAAAGACCGAGCGAGAAGATATACGTATTACGTGTGCAGATGTGTACGTGGATTCTACCAACTACTCGGTCTATTCCGTGAGCCAACGAATGCCCGATAGGTACTCTCGGACTTCCGGCCTTTAAGCGATTGTCCGACCGGGCTCGAAGCCCCATTATTTATGGAATCTCCTGACGTTCCATCCGTTCAGGAGGGGTGAGGGGCCACCGGAGGGAGGGGGGCATCACCCTATCATCCCTCGAGACAAATAGGTTTCGAATCACACCATAGGGACTCTTGGAACTCGTGAGGAAGACGTCACAGATTTTCTAATCGCAATCATTGACTGATGAAAAAGAGATGAACTACTTATTTTTATCTGGGATATGTAATCAAGAACGGGGCAAAAGTAAAAAAAAGATGTTACAAAGAATAATTGTTCTCAATTTCTCTTTTTTTAGTGTATAATCCCGGAGTAATAACTATTCAAACGTTGGTTTAATTTTGAAGTAATACGCTCTTCATACGAGGCGATATGTGATAACTAACCTGACGCCATCCAAGAAGGTTCTATGTATCGAAACTATGGTTATCGAGGTTGAGATCGGTGAAAATTCGCCTTTCGATCGATAGTCTATCAGCTATGGAATTAGGATAAACGAGGCAGTCGTAATGTGCGGCAGTTAATGTCAATAGTTCGAGACCCTTGGTTATTGTTCTCGAGCTTGTGCCGCCCTTGACATTCATGACAAGTTTTTACTTCGATCCGAATTCGGGCGCTGTCTGTAATAACCTATAATTATCGATAAGAAGAGCGATAATTATATTCAAATTTTTATTAGCGGCAATGCGCTTCGGAAAATAGTGAAATCCAATAAGAGTCCATCGCACCTGCCACAGGGATTTATGCAGTTGATTTCCACTCGCTTATACATCGGTAGTCTATTTCAGAGGAAAATGAGAATAGTATCCCTGATTATTAAAATTGAAACTTGAATATTCATCGAAATCACACTATTCATGGATTCAATCAATTTTATCGAAAGTCAAAAAATGAAATGTCATCAGGGAAAAAACAACGAACGTTGCAGATCAGAAATCTTTTTCGAATACATGGCACCATTCCAATGAATATACAATGGACGGGATTGCAATCTAGGGAAGTTCCAGCGATCTGGGATGCGACGAACCCCTCATGTAATGGACCCGACTATCATTAATATTTGCCACAAAATATTAAACAATGCAACAAATTCAGAAATGGGGAGATTGTTGAATTGGAATTATATTATTTGAAATTGTAATTTTTGTTGGATGACGATATTGCGCGATCAAAATAAGAATCTCGCATTATGTCGGAACGTGCAAACTTTTGGCAATATCTGTACCACCTCCACATGAATGAGATATTTAAAACCTTTGAATAGACGCATCGTGCTCGAGAAACCGGTCTTGAATATAGAATCTCAATTTCATGGTAAGAGGTCTACAGAAAATTACCTCGGAGCGTATAAAAGTGGTATGCATTTTTGTTTTACATTTGCTTGCCGAGTAGAGCAATCGGGGGGTGGCGAGTACGTATGACGTTCCGCTACGCCGTGTCCCAGTGTACAAATGCGTAATGCGAGCGGTCTTATGGTCATCGTAGCGCAAAGAGGTTACGCTCATGTTTCTCGCATTTCTCTCTCTCCTCGTAACTCTCAGTCCGTGTCTCAAAGAATGGTGCGGAACTTGCACCGTGACTCAAGGCTAACCGGGGAAAACTCGTTAGCTCTCGCTTTGAGTATGTATAAACGTTCATCTCGTTGGAATGGCGAAACAAAATCTCGATTTCTTCATTTCGCAACGTGCTCATTGCCATACACTGACGATATCGCGTGTCCAACGGTTTTCTGCTTCCTCATTGCTTTGAGCTTTGTTTCGATTCATTGTTTGTAATTACTCAGGTGAGAAGATTTATAAATATACTAAATATTCTAAATGTCATAAATGTTCTAAGTTGAAAAAAAAACATTCAGGACAAAAAGGGGTTTTTAATGTATTTGAGAAATCTTATTATAGAGTGCAGTTAGGAGGTGGGAGTGCAACGTTACTTTATATATATATATGTACAGCGCGTAATTGTAATGTTTTCAGAAATCCGTAGGGTTGCAATAGTTTTCCAGGTAACTTAACGCTCAGAAAAATAAGCTTTTTTCATGAATCTTTTTAATTCACTTAACGGTTTTTATTTGGGCTTAATTAAAGATATGTTATTCCACATACATTAAAGCAGATTTAAAAACAATTTTATAGAAAAGAACATAATAGTTGAGGTACAATAAATTTTTCTCGAAACCACGATTTTCGAATTGGCGCGGACGATAACTCGAGCAATAGTTGGATATGTAAAATATTTGCATGAAATTTGTTTCAATTGTAGTAACTATCGTTGATCGTAGCCGTTCTTGACTTGCTTTATTTTTCGAAATATGGCGAAATATTTTCATTCAAGATGCTTTAAAATAACTATAAGGGGACTTTTTTTTATTTCATGCAGTTCTTCAAACCTCAAAATTTTCATACGAAATGTTAAAAAAAAATTGTATTATTCAAAGATATTAGGTGGGGGGAGGTTTTAATGGAACACCCAGTATATACATATGTAATTGAGGGGGGTTACCTAGTCCGTGATGTTCGGGTTATTGCTATCTTAACTTAAACTGTTTGAGTCACGACTTTATCAGATTATGAGAAAATTCCGGCGCTCTAAGTTAACGAGGGTGACAACAGAAAATAATATTAAGAGCGAGCCGGAGAGACAATATCTCTTCGGGCATGACTTTGATGAAGGGTGAAAATTGTACGTTATGTATATTAGGTATGAAATTGTTAACTGATAACCACTCCGTCAATTTTGTCATTGAGTGTCAACAAACCCAAATCGAAAATGCTTATGATAAAGCATAGATAAAGCATATATTTTTATAACGTCAGCCTTTTTATATTTTTAAATAGGTATTTATATTCGATAACTGGGCATATATTTTTTTAAAGTATGAAGAGATATTTATCAATCATTATATTCCCATAATACTTGACTGAACCCGACGTTAACGAAACGAGTAATAGCATGCGCTGCACTGTACGTACACACGTATTTATACACCCACACAAACATATAGTATATATATATATATATATATATATATATATATATATATATATATATATATATATATATATATATATATATATGCTTCGTGACAATAAACCCATGATTCGTCGTCTATTTTTCGGTCCCTTTCGTTTGATCCGTATTAACGTCGAGGATGATAGTGAAAAGCCTTTTCTCCCTATCTCGTTTTTTTTCTTCTTATTTTCTGAACTTTTTGTCCATGCATTCGTTCACTCAGCATCTAGCAGCGGTATGTTCAATACGAACGGCCAGACTGATACGACACTTGCGTTCGAAAAAAATCTCTGGTCCAATTTCACTCGGGCACGTACTAATACACTCTGTCGGGTAAAATATCTCTAAAGCTTATTCTGCACTCACTCTCCCTGTCGCTTTCAAATCCTCCTCTTGCTCCCTCGGTTTTGCTCTCTAAGGGTATGTTTTTGCGTTACTGATATTCCTTCACGTTTCTCTTTCTCTCTCTCTCCCTCTCTCTTTATCAGTGATTCGTGACCCTTTTATACGAATATGACCTCCACGTTTTTCTTAGATCTTTAATGCATATTCACCCTACGTAGTTCTCATTGACCTCACCGAAAAAACTAGTAAACCCGAAAACAATTACACTATCGGCAATGTTCAATAGTTCACTGTTCGTTAACGGATTGAAGCGTACCGATAAGAAATTGCGCCACTACTGGACTTTTTCTTATAATATCTTATAATTCGCAACAACTTCAGAGCCCCAGTTGGTTCTCAGCAGTTTACTATTGGATTTAAAAATCTCAAGCAACACAATAAACAATTTTGTATTGCTTGGAATATCGTGTGTGATTAATGTTAATCAAAATGTTTATTTCTAAATCCGCAATTCGCAATTTCCATCTACATTGTGTAATGAACGCAATGACTTGAAATACTCATAACTATGCGGGGTTCAATATTTTTGTTCCGATCATAAAAACTTTCTAGGAGGGTTACGACTCCCTTAGAAAATTTTGCAGAAAATTTCCGATTCCGTAGAATGGGAAATTTCCCGCGCAACGTGAATATCGCTATTATAATTTCGATATATTGCAATTTACGAAAATGTTCAGTTTTTCGATCTTAACGATAATATAGCAGAATGATTAAGTGCCTGTAATAGTACTCTAGGTACCTCATATTTTTATGTAAAATGTGTCCTAAAGATGACAATTTGATAGTAAAAAATCGTTGGTTTTCATTTTATTCTATGTAGAATGCATAAAATATTAAACTTGTTATCAAAATGATGTCAAAAATAACTATTACGCTTTGGATCTTCGATATGAATTGCATTTTAATACCTTATCACAGAAACCCCACACTCGTAGTTACTTTGACACTTTTTTTAAAAATATATAAAATATAGTAGGAGGCTTGACTTTCTTACACATTTTATAGCCAAAGAACTATTCTTTGGAGCAAAAAGAGTTGGAATTTAAGATGTTAAAAAAAGTTACCTCCAAGAAACTTCCAAAACCTGTTCAAAGAAGCCCCGTTTGACGGCAAATAGTGATATCTGAGTAGTCACTACGATCGCCTCAGTTGTGCTTTTTAATTCTACAGAAAATGATAAAAAAAAAACTGTTTGCGAGGCACTTCCAAAACTCAATACCAATCGGGAATGAGATAATAAAAATAAAATCGTATTTCACCAAATAACAACCGATTTACTATCGAATTATTCGCAACAAAACAGATATGTAATGAATTAGTAGGTAATATAAATATATTCGTGGTATCGAAGCTTTTCGGGCCTATTAGTTTCAACAAGGAAATTGAATCGATCCAGTCGTTCCTATCGTAGTCAATGAATCTATACACCTGTATAGAAATAATTGTGGCGCCGATTCGGAAAATAGCCCTTATACGTACACAAAACTTGAAATCTAAGCATATACCATGACAAGAGCTAATTAATAATGTGGCCAGCAGCAGTAGCAGGATATCGAGCCAATACCACGCGCCAAGTCTCGAATTTATGGCGCAGTATCGCCCAGTATTACCACATACACGGGTATATAGTACGTACAGACCACTAGCTCCATGCTTCCAGCCGAATCGTAGTTGTGTGATGGAAAGGGGAAATGACGCTCGCGCTTTTCCATGAAAAAGCGAAAGAGCCAGGGTTTGGCCAATGAGGAAAAATAATGAAAAAAAAGTATATCGCGAATCCACGAATGTTCGTATAAAAGATGTATAGCTGCAAATGCAACGACTGTACGATAGAATATATTCCGGTAATTGCGTCATTAATTGTGTGGACTTTTACTAGCGATGAAAGAGATGGGTAATTTGACCATGATTCGAGATTCCGTTTCGAATAACGAAATGCTGAACACGATATCGCCAAAGTCTCTCGAGTAATCGAAAATACGTATCGATAAAATTTCCCGATGGTTCGAACTTGCTCCGTTATATTTTTTGTTTGCTATGGTGTAAACTCATACGTATGCTAGATATTCTACCACTCTGTTAGACACATTTAGTAAGTATCTCGGTCTCGCCGTTACGTAGCTTGGAGATAATTGTTTAACACAATCGCGACACGATAATTGGAAAGAATTATCGTACCGCATTGAGCAGGAGAGATCATAATCTCGCAAATACATTCGAATGGATTTCTGTGGTTTCGTTGCCACGTCTGTGGAACAATGGGAGATATATTTGTCGAGTATCGAAACAATCAGGTCGAAATTTAAGTGTAAAACAAATAATTCGCGAAGATAACACAATATAATTATGCTTACGTAATGATGCTTTCTACCTATAATCGCGTTAAATTGTTATTTTTAATTTGTATTGTAGTACTTGGTAATAAAATAACAGTCTGAATAAGCTGATTCTATTGACAGTCGCTAGGGCGTCGAATTTGAATCACAGTGTCACCAAGTTATGGCGTTTATGGTTAATTCATAAAGAATTTTGACACGATATATAAGAGCGTATTTTTTGAAGTCTCGAATCAACAGCAGGATAATAGTAAGCTCGTCTTGAACGTAAACGATTCACACGACTACTCGTACATATAAAAAGTACTCCCAGATTCAAAATGTATCAAATCATTTGGTCGTCATGCATACTAGTTTTATGCAGGCAGTTCTGTAATAACGTTATGATTCAGCAAAATAAAAACAAAAATATGAACGAAAGAAAAATAATAAATCACTCTGAATCCGATCTACCCGAATTACGCCAGTCAGAAATTTGTCACTGGCGTTAAAAATGGATTACGTACAGAAACTGCCGACCTTAATTTTTGGCAAAATAGTCAATTGTAAGTAAGGAAAATCACGACGAGCGACGGCGGGCAAAATACAATAAAATTAGTAAATGCCATTTTGTTGACGTTGATTTGAAAATACAGCTGAAATGTGAAAATTATACCGTTTTAGGCGAAGAACGCCCCTTAAACAAATGAAACATACATCGTACCATTTAAACAAATTAGCAATTCAAAAAGGCCTCCTAAATATTGAGCGTTTACCCAACTAAAGCGGTATAATTTCTACATTTATATTTTACTTTTCGAACGATTTGTGCCCCTGTAATGTTTTCTACCGTTTTAGGGATACGCTTTTGCCAGAATTTCCACCAAAATTCATATTTTCTCTATGCAATAAGAAAGTCCCAGAAAACTAAATTATCGACAGAAAATATTCTTAAGTTATTTTCGGAGGCTGCATACACCAAATTAGTCACACAATTCCGATGAAAGTTGGTGGGTAGAATATGACATTTCTCTACGGGAGCTTGCATCTCGATTGAAAATCACTGGATACACCCCCTTGAAGCTGGACGCAGTCCGATTACGTCCTGAGTTATAAATTTCTCTGACCATTCAGTTACGAGACAACCTCCTTCGGCATTATATACATAGCAAATCTGATCTTGCCAGACGAGACGGGAGATTGAGATAGAAAAAAAAGAGAGATTGAGTGCACGATCGGTAAAGCGAGTGGATATCTAGGTAAGGCTGAGGAAGCCGAGACTGCAAAAGAGAACGATGAACAAAGTTAGGGGAAGGAAAGAGGGGTTGAGAGAGTGAGAGAGGGTCTCGGCCTGTCGATAACCGTGGAGGACGAGCGGAGGGTGGTCGAAAACGCGGTAGACAGGGTGACGGGTCGGGGAAAAGGTGAGGAAGAGAGGGAGCGAGAGGGGGTAAGAGAGAGAGAGAGAGAGAGAGAACGGTTGGGACAGACAGGGGGCGAAAGAGCGGGGGGGAGCGAGAGAGAGCGACAGAGAGAGAAAGAAAGAGAGAGAGAAAGAGAGGGGGGGGGGGGAGGATATTCTTGCTACACCGGCAGAGAGGGCCGAGGCAAACCCGGAGTTGAGTTAACCTACTTCTGAATTTCGACCGTTTGTCAGAGGGTAGGTTCGTGTGCCTTCTCCTACCACTTCGGCTCCCGCTGCTGCCCTACGAGCTAACTTGGTGATGTGGGATGAGGGCGTATAGAGGAATGACGGTAGAGAAAAGAGAGCCTACTGAAATTTGTCTGTTTCGCCCGCATGCGCATATACCGTATATATATGTGTGTGTGGGTGTGTGTGTGTGTGGGTGTGTGTGTGTGTGGATGTGTGTTTGTACCTGACTATGTATATACTTTGTATACAGGAGGGCTTTAATCCTCCGAAATACATAAGTTACCAGGTACGTATAGTATGGTCATCCTTAATTGGAGTATGAAGGAATGTTTATCGCGGCAACCTCAAAATAAACTCCAAATAAATAAAAATAAATCCCCATGATACCGCAACCCTCTATTTTAATTCCGAGCACCGCTACTTATCCCCTGCAGATATTGAATTGTTTGCGAGACTAGTAATTCGAACAAAAGTAAAAAAAATCTTAGACACTAGTTAGTACGAACGCTATTTGTACGAACGCTATTTTTTAGTATTTATCTTCCAGGTCGTATCGCCACTGATCAAATGAATTTTATATAGGTATATAAAAAAGGACATACCACAACCGAGAATAATATGAAAAATCGAACAGTCAACGCAGTTCTGATTGCTTTTTAAATAGAACTGTATATCAATCTTGGAGTCGAAAACGTTTGTTTCCGATTACTAAGTTTTATATTGTACAAAATCAGATAAAAAATAATGCAATCAAGTTCGGTTAATCGAACAATGATACAGGATACAGATATATACACTTTGGGCCGAAATGAAAGTGTTCCTAAATAGTAAAGGGCGTACACAATAAGCCACCAGAAGTTCAGTTATTTTTGCGAGGCCGTAAAAATTAAACACCGGAGGTGTGGTAAAAAGTCCTATGTGATTCAAGTCGCAGAAATTAATCCTCCGGGGAAATACTCCAATATTGAGACATAAGGTTATGCTTATGTCTCATAGGATTGGGGGGGGGGGCGATAAAAATATGCGCACACCCCAATTAACCACGGCCCTAGCCTATACGCATCTATACTAGACATTTGTATAACTCAACCTTTACGCCCCATCACATCCCATTCTTGGACCCCTTTGGGCACAACAGACCCTTCCCACTCCTTCGCTAATTTTCGTATACATCGGCTCCGGTCACATATCTTTATAATATCGCGACATATTATTTATAAACATTTCTTCAAGTATTTTCGATCTCTTGAACAACTTAGCATCACACCTACTTGTACCTACTGTAAGAATAGGATTCAATCGAGGATCGCAGATATATATATGTATATATATACTCACATACTCGTATGTATATATATGTGTGTACTTGAGTCTTCCCCAATGGTTGGATTTAAAAGCATTTCGATGTAAACAAAAGGATGAGTTGAAAGGATACACGGATGTATATATATATATATATATATAGAGAGAGAGAGAGAGAGAGAAAGTGAGAGAGAGAACTTCCTAATTCCTGTTTGAAGCTCTTGTCTAATTCCCTTACTTAGTCATGATCCTATTGTCCTCGTCGGGCTGTAAATAAGCGCATACAGTATCGTGCACTTCAATTTCTTCCTATTTATAACTTTTCCGGTATCAGTATATTGCTTTATAAATATACATTTTTTGTATCACACCGACTTACAATTAGTTTGCTACGACACAACTTCTCTTTTTTTCTGCCGCGTGCGCTCGAATGCGCCGATTATCCTCACCCTTCACATAGCAACTACGAGACCCAGTTCTCCCTGTTTAAATACTTTGGATGGAAAAGAAACCTGTTTCGTCGCCTTCTCATTCGTATTGGTTATCGTGAAGTATCGATTCTTTGGTATTCAACATTTGATATTTTATCTCACAGTGGATAGCCGTTATTCGTCAATGGTATTCGTTATTTCCCCGTGAAACGATTCGCTAATATCGCACGTATGAACTATCCGTCTGTGCAGTACAAGCAATTTCTCCTTATCGCGAAAATTTCCAACGTCACTTGTCCTGCTGCAGGTAAAAAGCCTTTAGAACCGATAGGGAGCCATTGAATTTTACGTATGCAGACATGTGTTTCTTGATTGTTTTCCTCCATCTCTACTAATAATGAGCTTTCTGCATAAAAAAGTAGTCCAATAAGATTGATCACCATTTGTCCGAAACAACGTCCATCCACATATTACGAGACAATTTTTCATACGTCAACAGAGTTGAATGTACCATGAAGTTTATGTTCTTGGTTTGATATGTTTTGGGAGACTATTTTTCATAAACTTTGGAAACTTAAGAGACAAGTCGTAAAAATCGGGTACATAAAGGCATGGCGTAATCGTTTGTCTCTAGCTCTTTTCCCCTCTTTCTCTCTCACTCATTTTCTCTCTCTCTCTCTCTCTCCTCTATCCGTCCATCTCAACAACAGGCACTCGATGGGAAAGTTGCGAGAAAGAACCGAAGAAGGTATAAAAATAATAAGCATCTTTCCATCGCTTTTTTCAGCTATAGATATATAGCTTCTGTATATATATATAAACAACAGAAGCGTGAAAAGGGGGGACAGATATCTTATTTCCATCATTCCTTTCCTCGCCCGCCTTTTCGGTTTTACCCACTTTCTACCCTGCGTCGTCGTCTCCTTAACGAGCTTCCGCGAGAAAAGCCGTCGGTGGCGTGTGGAGAACGACCAGAAAATGGCGAGATAAAACGTGAATTTTTTTTCGGGCTTAACGAGGACAAGATGCGAGAAAAAAAAGATGGATATAGGGGTTGAAGGGGGAGAGGTGAGTGGGGGAACTCAACAAAGAGTCCTTTGTCAAAACTTGAACGCTCAGGACTGTGATAAGGAGAGACGAGAGTTTAGGGGGGTTGGGGGGAGGAGCTCATACCGTACAGCTGACATCCACAGACAACCTAAGGAGAAATATCCCGTGCTAGACGGACCCATTTCTTTTTGATCCATTTTTTTTGTGTTTTTTTCCATTTCGCAATAATAATTTTTTTTGCGACGCTCACAGATAGGCAAGGTTACTCGGAATGAATAGGAAGCAGGCATTCTAAGAAAAAGAATTATTTAAAAAAATAAATCAGTAAAAAATGCCTACAAATTCTTAGAAGAAAAATAAAACACTTCATTCGTAAATACCGAATCATTTTCCGTCACTTATTTTCCGTCACTCTTTGTACCGAAAATTATAGAGTGGTTTACCTTTTCAGAGGTGATTAGCGGCGTGATGTACGTGGTGACCGCCGTCGTGTAACCCTTACAATGACGATTATTCGTCTGGTACTCCGTGCTGTTCGAGCACCGGATTCGTCGGCGTCGTCACGAGGCCGACTCTTTACAATCCTTGCACTACTCGCGAGCCAATCGTCAAGATTATATTTCTTTTTACGACGACGGGATTATATATATATATATATATTTAAATGTCCACATATACATACGCGACTACACATATGTACATATACATATATATGTGTATACGTATATATGTAGCTATATGTATGTAAATAGGTAAATATATATGCAATCGATCGTTGGAGCAGACAGCTTTCACCTGTCGCTTCACTACTACACCTCACCTCGCTCAATGTCACGTAATGTTCGTTATTATTATTATTATTGTTATTATTATTATTATTATTATTATCCGAGCCGTGCGAGATAAGGGAAAAAACGCGCGCGTTTCCCGGTCTGTTTCCTCACTTTATTATTGTTATGGTTATTGTTATTATTATGATTCTTATTATTATTGTAACACAATCGTAAAACACAGGAAAATATAACGTGGTTATGCGAGTATAGCTTATGATCCTCGCGTAACGATATTCCACCCTTAAATGCAGGCCGCTGTCACCGCGATATAGGCCTGCGAACGCTGGCGCGTGTGCGTTTCACGTATTTCCCCTCCCTTCCTCTCTACTCACTCTCTTTCCGTATGTATTCCTGTACTCCGGATGCGCGCACGTGTGTGTCACCTTCTCTCTCGCCCCTTTCACTTTACTATACTCTTGTGTGTATATACATATATGTATGCGTGTATACATACATATACATATCTATCTATGTGCATACAAGCACATTTGTATATCTACCGAAGTATTTAATCGTTCGATTTTACGTGTTCTCGGTAATTCAAAAAATATACTTTTCGAATATGGTACGCCAAAAAAACGTTAATATCCGTTTCGTCTCTCTCTTTGTAAATCCTCACAGATTGTCGAAGAACGCGCGTTTTTTTCTTTTCAATCACACACTGACGCGATATATCAATAACCAGATGACGACGACGTCCTGTTCGTTGCGAGGGCGATAGCGTTTGTATTCTCGAGATTTCTTTCACTCTATCCTGCGATTTGAACGATGCGATTTTTCGATTTTGGCGTGTAAGGACGCAGCTGTTGTCGCCCGAGCCTTGATAGTCGACGGAAGTCAAAAGTGTAAAAATTATTTTGACACCGATCGTGATGGGACAAGAGACCGCTAATATTAATTAAATAGGGAAAGAGAGAGAGAGAGAGAGAGTGAGAGAGAGAGCCAAAGAGAGAAAGAGCAAGATAGAGAAAGAGAGAGAGAGAGAGAGATATAGGGGGAGAGATATAGGGATAGAAACAGAGAAAGTGTCAACAAAGACACTCACAGACGAAAGAACAGAACGCACAGAGACGTAGAGATCGGGCAGGTGGTCGTGTGTTTGTCTCGATCGCGTTTTCGAGGGGGTTTTATAATGCTACACGCTGTGGTGCCGAGAACGGAATGGGACGATCGTGGGATGCCCGGGCAGTTCGCCCATATACCGTGAAGGGAGAGAGAGAGAGAGAGAGAGAGAGAGAGAGAGAGAGAGAGAGATAGAGAGAGAGAGAGAGAGAAGGAGTGAGAGAGTGGGAGCGAGAGAGCGGGAGGGTTGCCGCGAGGGTGAGGGGTGGGCGGCGAAGAATGAGCGAAGAGCGTGGGTGGCGAAGTGGGGGAGGAAAGTAGGGGTAGTTTTGTCCTATACGTGCGAGGGAGAGAGAGGGACCATCAACCCTGTCAGCTTGCACGAGAAACGGCTCTGCGACCACTGCGCGTTCGAAGATGGGGAGTGAGAGAAAATGACGAGGATAGAGAGCGAAAATGTGAGCGAGAGAGATGTCATGATAGGGATGAAGGGAGGGTACGAGCGAGATCTCTCGACTTCCCTCTGGTTCTCCCCACTGTTTTGCAGCCGCGAGCGTTAACGCGCATGCGCTTACCCACCACCACCGACGCTTCCACTGCCGTCTCTCGCTCCCTCTCCCGCTGTTTTCCTCCTCTTCTTTGCCTCCTCCACATCTACTCGACGTCGACGGCCGCCAAGCACACCTTGGCCTACGTATCTATATACGTTCCTCCTACACGACGAAATTTCGCTATATATACAAATGTATGTTCATACGAGAGTATATCTATACGTATACGCATATATGTATCCTTCTCGCGCTATCTCACCCCCGGTGTCGTGACGTCCCGGTTGTACGAGGAGGAAGGGGAGAATTCGTGAGCGCTACGACGGGAACCGCCGCCGCCGCCGCTGCCACCGCCACCACCAACGCGGCTAGGCAAGCTCCCACTCTCTCCCTCTCTCTCTCTCTCTCTCTCTCTGTCTCTCCCACCTCTCTCTCTCTCTCTCTCTCTCTCTCTCTCTCTCTCTCTCTGTCTCTCCCACTCTCTCTCTCTCTCTCTCTCTCTCTCTCTCTCTCTCTCTCTCTCTCTCTCTCTCTCTCTCTCTCTCTCTCTCTCTCTCTCTCTCTCTCTCTCTCTCTCTCTCTCTCTCTCGTGCGGGAACCCGAACTCTCTGGGCCAGCATCGACCGTGTGTACCGCGCGTCGTTCTCGCGCTCCAGCCGTACCCGACCCAACGAGAATACTTAATGCCCTGGTGTTGCTGCTGCTGCCGCTGCTGCTGCTGCTGCTGCTGCTGCTGCGTTTCCTCGTCACCCCTTCCCGTTTCATCTTCATTTTTCTCTATTCCTCTTACTCTCGTTCTCACAATCGTAGTTCTCCGTAGCGGTGAAATACTTCTACACCCCTTTTCATCCCCTCCCCCCCGCCCCTCGCTCGCTCGCTATCTCTCTCTCTCCCTCTCTTGCCACGCTCACTTGACGCCAGGATAAAAGAAATACACGCCTAAAGCTTTCAGGAAGATAGAGAGCCTCTGCTTTGACTCACACACACATACGCGCACACACGTGCAGATGCACGCACGCATATACGTAGACGCGTGTACATATAAAATGTATACATGTACATATCACATCGGATGAGCTTTGACTACTTGTTACATCGTGCTTTTGATTATATCCAGACGCACACGCCATTCACACCACCAGTACCTACGACATTCGAAATTTATGTGATAATAGAAAATGTAACGATTTCAGGAACCGTTCCAGCAGGTCCTCCATATCTGGTTAATCAAAACTTTAGCGCAAATCTTTTTATTGAAACATCGGAATAAAAAACTGATCGTAGGCATAACGACGAAATAATTTACAGGCATTAAACAGCCTCCGATTAAGTAGGAAGCATGAAGATGCATATATTTTGTACGTGGTGAAGAGGATTTAAAATGACAGCTTTCCGCGAATATAGCAGAATACGATCTCGTTTCCACAAATTATTTTACGACTATGGTGTATGGCGTTATGTACAATTTGGATCTCGATTGACCGACTCAATGATAGGCGTGATGTTGCATTCTGACATACGTTATATTTGCATTACGTTCTGATATTACGTTATATTTGCATGAGTGAAATATACATGTATGTAGTGTATACCTTGAGAACCGTCCAGATGCTACTTCTCGAATGTATCGAGAAATGGGATTCTAGATGACTCAAATACTCGTATAAGATGTAATTTGAACCAAATCAAATCTGTTTGAACAATGTAACATCTACTTGTATGCAACGAAGGTACTTAAACCGAATAGAATATATTAGAAGAGTACAGTTACTTGGATTGAAAATAAATCGGTTTTCATTTGGGTTGCAAATTGTGCAATTGCGGGCATTGCGTACAACGCATATAATTCGAATACACCGTATTCGGTTCCAAGAGATCCTGTATCATCGAAATAGAACTCGATTTGATTAAAATCGATACATTTGTCTCAACTCGGTACCGCAATAACATAACTTTAAAATCTTCTTTTTTTAGCGTACACACACTTGTCCCACACTTGTCCAGCAACTACTAACAATTCTGATCGACTGCCCTTAAAAACTGCCAAAATTTCCCAATGCAAAAATCAATGTAAAAGTACTGTCATATGGATCGAGTAGCATGAAGTTACGAACGGTAAAAACGATAACTCATCATCGGAATGCAATATAAAGAATATCCCTTTTGTACTGAAAATTGTACAGAAAATTCGATATTCGAGTTAGAAGCGCCAAACTGTCCAGATCTCTAGCTACAAATAATTGTTGACCAGTCAGTATATAAATGCTTTGAATGTTAAATTATTCATTACGTTTGCCGACGATAACTAAAGAACGAGTAAGTAGCTCGTGAGGTCGCAATTGTAAGGTATCGAGCCAGAGTGGCACCTGGAACGGAGAGTATTTATGAGGATTAAATTTCGATCTGGATTACCGTGCAGTGGATGTGTCGTATATCACTACTATTTCTTATTTTCCTTCCTCTTCTCTCTCCATCATTGAATAAAACTATATCGTGGCTTATCTACAGTCGTTCATACAGTAACTCGAGACAAGTGCCTACATTGCCGACCGAATGACAACGGGTGACCAAGTTCTGGTGCTTCATCCATGGCGTTTCCGCGACTTTTCGAGTCAACATCTTCGGACGCTCGATTCATATCGAAGCTACTTGGCAAGTAAAGCTAATCAAACAGTTCATTGAGGAGTGGAGCGACGACTGGTGTAAGTACCTCCAAATTAGCCGAGAACTAAAATTCAGGTTCAAAAGGAGGTTGCGATATCTATCATAGAATCTGTACAACCTCCGAGGGAGCCTATTACACCGCTGACGAGAAAGCCTTGCGATCTCAAAAACAGACTTGGGATCGAAAAGAAGCTGGTCTTTCGAACCAATTTGTTTCCAGGTTAAATTGATCCCAAACTCTTCTCATTTGAATATCCTCTAAAACCATAGGTATATAGATTTATCAATAAAGTCCTCCTGAACAAAACAAACGAAAAATCGTCGAAAAATGTTTAATAGTTTTAGAAAAATGTTAATTTGAAGCAAAGAATATCAGGTAGGAAGATTGTTTAAAATTTGGTTTCCTTCTTTTAATGATATAAAATGGGATTTAAACGTGGCAGACGAATAAAGAATTCGGTAATGGATGGCTCGACGATTGATGGTGGAATAAACTATATATCCATTTCTCCATCGGTCGTTGGAGAGTGAAACGTTACGTAAAACGTTACGTTACTTGCCGTCAGAGTTAGAATAGTGAAACCTGACGCCCCAACAAAGCATGTGTGAAACATAAGGTATATGCGATGGCAACGACAAGCCAGCATTTTCACCTCTTGCACCTCTACAAAAGAAATCTTATATTGTCACTACGACAATAGCTGAAGCGTTCATTTCCATACGAAAAAGAAAGAGAAAACGAAGAAACATAAACAATCATTATGTTTCCGATAATCTACAAAATGCGTTAACTTAACGAAACCCGTAAATTACAATTTACCAAATGTCAAAAAACTTATTAACCCTACACCTCAGGACTTAATTTTTCTACCTTCAAACTCATGACTGGGGTTCGAACCCACCCCACAGTTTTGTTGTTTAGAAAACTGGTCTTATCTCGATAAACAAATTTTATCATACCGCTTTGTTCGTTTTTTTCATAACAAAGAGAATAGTGTAGAAGAAATCTGATTTTATTCACATGTAGTTAATGAAAAATGCATTCGAAGACTCAAAGCTGGAGCGCTCGCTTGTTTAGGAGGGTAATTCAAAGATCGCATGGGGTCCGTTTGGACCCCCGTCATGAAGTGTGGGGTTAAAACTCTGTTCGCCGAACAGTGGAATATCGTGACTTGTCGTTACGTCAGAATCGTTGGGCAGTTCAATGGGCGAGTCGGTAAGCGTACTTATTTCATACGGACTCATAACTCGAAAGGATTCATTTTAGTCTATTTCTCGTTCTATTTTTGTGCGCTGGTTCAACGTACACGAATCCCTGTTACTCCAACCTGCGTAACGTACATAATCTACGAGAGTGTACATTTGCGGTCTCCGTGTTGTGGGTTCTGTGTGGATCGAAAGATAAAGCAAGTGGCTCGGAGGTATATGTGACCTCGGAACGATTTTCATTGCATGCATGGCACGTATTTGGCACAATGTCAATATTATGAATCTGCGGACTATCGTATTTCCCATTCCAGGAATTTTCGTGGTATACAAACACGTAAACAGATGAAATCCTCGATGTCTTCCCTTCGAAAAGTCTATGCAAATCTCTTTTCTCTCTTCCTCTGTCGAATCAGAAATTGCGAATGTAAATAATTTTGTAATGATATATCCAGTTCTTTTGATATTATACTAATGAACTGCGGAGATGTTATCAAACATTGGTGTACTTATCGTGTATTTACAATCATATTACTTATTCCCATCTTCGTGAAAACGTACAGATATTTAAAAAGTCTTTTTTCAATGATGACGACAATCTCAAACCTATTTTTGATCCCTATTGTGCTCGCTCATGTCAGCAGTTAATTGATCGTTCTTTCAGTAGAATGTTTAAAGGTCACGGGACATTGAGCTCTAATCCCTCCATTTTCGGGATACGCGATTATTCTAGAAATGCTGCTGACCATACATAGCGATGACCTCGCTTCTCTCTACCCTTATTTTTAGAGAAGGGGCGCGCCCTACGCACGATGTACTGAACGGGTGAACGCATCAAAATGTATTTGGCAGTGAAAGAATGGCAGTGACTAAGGAAGGCTTCACACCTGTATACCTGTATATATATATATATATGTACATCTGCGAAAAAACCTGACGGGCTTCGAGTCGGCGTTGCACCCTACTCTTTGCATTTATACAGCTTCGTTCGCCGAGCCATATCAGGTCTGAAGACTCTTACGCGTATTCAGCATTTGGCTTACACCCAGATACTATTCAAGACGATAAATGAAGCTGGCGGGAAAAATGCATTGCGTACACTCTTTCTTGCAGCAGAGAGATATTTCTTTCTAGTATGGACAATGACGATGATAAAAAACGCTGCGAAGCGATGTCGAAATTTTCTTTAAAGTTAGTCACGCTCTTATCTGCATACACATTTGTTCAAGCCTGAAATTCTCTGTTTCCTCTGTTGCTCGAGTTACGATCCGCCCTGATTCGAAAAATGTGGTTTTAAGAAAAATGTATTGTACCTTAACTGATTTATTATTTTTCAATAAAAATGTACTTTAATCTACTATAATGTATGTGAAATAATATATCTTTAATTGAGGTAAAAACACTTTATTTTGAAGAACGTCATTTTTTATCCTTCCAGACCGATGGACACGTATGAGTACATGAGAAACAAAACCGAGTTACACAACCCTGGAAATGGGAGATGGCTTGCTGGGTTGAAGATGTGAGTATATAACTAGGGGTGCTGACCAGTATGTCCGACACGCTCCAACTTCTCCGGTAGCGTCGGGTTTTCTGTTTACGCGAGGAAAACCTCCAATGGATTCCTCTGTAAACTACCCCCCCCCCCCCGCCATCGCCATTGTACATTGGGTCTAACCCTTTGGTGAGGATACCACGGAAACATTGGAATACTATAGAATGCCCAACATCAAATGGAATAAAATATTTTTAAAAAAACATGAATATCTGATATCTCGTTTTTTGAAAAATTGCTTTAAATCAGGTCTAGAATTTGAGGTTGTATTTTTATGTGTTTCGTTTATTGTCGATTGATAATATTCTAACGATTTTTCATTTGATAAATATATTAGTCTTGCCAACCACATAACACACTTCACTGTTACAATAATTTTGAAATCAAGAGTATGTGAAATATTTAAGATTTCTCCGTAATCGGCGAAAGTCGGTTTCTTTAGTTATAGTTTATAAACCCTCGGTGTTATAGTTTTTTTGATCTTCCATTCTCTTGGAACGACTTTCTGTAAAAGTACTTGTAAAATGTTATGAAATAACAAAATAAAATCTAGGTGTTGTTTCCCACATATGACTTTAAACAGTACAAGTATATCTCACCCTGTATATTCAACGTTACTTTTTTTAGTAAGATCCAGCAGTGTAGTGGTAAAAAGAGGGAAATACAGAGACCGAGCGAGAGAGGGAGAGAGTGAGAGAGTGAGCGGTGGGCACAGAGAGATTGATTTATTGATTTTTATTAATGCCTTGGTCGTACTTTGAGGCAAATAGAGATCAAACAGAGTTATACAAAATTATGGTAAAATGAATGGTAAATGAGGAACAAAAGAAAGTTAAATGTCAATATAACAATAACTAGAAATAAAAAGAATATTAAAAATAAAATAAAAATATAAATATCAAACACATTTAAAAAAAAATGAAAATAGAGATTCGAAGATAAATAAAATAACTAGCTTCATAACTACTAAATCGTAATTTAGTAAAACTATACATAACAAGTCGAAAACAAGAGTGAGCTATCTAAGAAATAATTACAATAAAATAAAGTAGAGATTGGGGGAATGAATATACCTATTACCTCCCAATTTCACAGACACGTCGATGAGTAGCGTTATCGGCGTAGATCAGCGAGCGAGACGATGCGACGTAAATCGTATGCGCTTGTGGTTGAAGGTTATGTAATCGGAGCCAACGATAATAGCAATGAGAAAGACATAAATGCCATTTTGAGGTTATAGAATAGCAGTACTTTCCACTTAAAATACTTGTATAGTAAAACCCAAGCTGTAATACACAATATCTCAAGATGAAAAGCTTAATGAGCGCAAACCAAATCTGTAACAAAGACGCCCGTAAGCAAACCTCGAGAGAATCTATAACCTAAATTAGTAGAGCCTTAAGAAATGGTGATGTTCATACTGACAGATTCGTAGAGGGGGGAGGGCGATGGAGGGGTCGGGAGGGAGAAGGAGAAATGGAAGGAGTGGGAGAGTGCGAGAGAGCGTGCGAAAAAAAGCGAGAGGGCGCGCAGACTTGCAAAGGTGAACTTCGCTACGCTTCCACCCGCGATAAATACCGTTGGCCAACTTCAATATATCGTCCTTCATCCCTTAACCCCAGTGGGCGAATTATTGGTCGGATAAAATGTCGGGGCGAGACGCAGAGCTCTGAGTCCGAGACAGCAGCGGGAGTCTGAAACGGGTGGTGGATGCCTTCTGCTCTCTCTCTCTCTTTCTCTCTCTCTCTCTCTCTCTCTCTCTCTCTCTCTCTCTCTCTCTCTCTCTCTTCCTCTACCTCTTATCCGCCCTCACATACCCTTGCTGTCGTAGACCTGTGCTGCACGGGATGCAAATCTCGATGGAGCTTTGTCAGCAAATCGATAAGCGATCGATGAACATGTACCACCAGTTCAAGCATTGAGTCGCCAGAGGAAGCCGTGACAGTATAGACCCATGAAAGTGTGTATAACGCTGACGATGTTGAAGGTAGAAAAAATAAAGGACGCTTAGAAGAGTCGGAGGGGATGGCATGGCTCAAGGAGAACGGTGTTCATCTACCATGCGCGTTTATACTGAGCAACTTTTTGTCCGGTGCACAACATGAAACGAGAATATACTAATAGCTTACGCTTTCCCCAACTATTTGGAATGTTCCACTGACAATGCGCATAAACAGGCGGGGTAAAACTCGATTTGTTGAAAGAGATTAATTAATCGATGCCCACTTTTGACCTGTTCACGCTTGAGAACATATTTCAAATCACCTGTGACGGGTTTGACCGTGTTTCAACAAAGAGTAATGGGATTCTATTTCATTAGAAATAGAATGATCTAGCGATGGAACTAATATTAAGTTTTATTCCAATCCTATTTGGTCACAAACTTCGTGAAATGTATTAAGAGTCAGTGTAAAAGACGACGAGCGCTACGAAAATGCAATCCGCATTTTCTCTGACACTGAGCAACCGATCGCGTTAAAATTTTGAGGGAATTAGGGCAACAATTTTGGAAAAAAAACTCTTAGCCAGGTTTTGCCATGATTCTCTAGATACCCTCAAAATTTTAACGCGATCGGTTGCTTAGTGCCAGATAAAATGCTGATCACGTTTTCGAAGCACTCGTCGTCTGTTACACTGGTTCTTAATACAAAGTGGTGGCCTTCTTTCTTCTATGCAGCCTTGTATGTACAAGACAATATTGTCTTAAGAAATATTTTATTTATAATGTCTCTCGTAATCTCAAGTTAATAAAATATGTTTGATAAAAACGAATATATATCGTATCTATGTTAGAAAAATAGCCCGTTGCATAGAAATGTTCACTATCGTTGGCCCCTTTTACAAAGAAGGGTCGAACGACTGTACTCACGTAGCGTCCTATCGCCAGCCGATGATGACTGACCTATATCAGGGCAGTCCGAACAATATTCCGAACAATATGAGGGTAAAAATAAAAGACACGTCCATATTTGCCAAATATTATACTTGCATAATTTTGTCTTATATAGTTACCAGTAATCATTTATCCCTTCAGAGGGGATATTCGAGTTATATACTAGATTAACGATGTCCTCTTCAGAGGGGACAATCGAGTGCAAAGGGTTAACCAAGCCTTTTCCGTATTTTAGTAAACTCGGAATGTCATCCCGGACATCTGATCGATGGCATACAATACTTAACCCTCATTAGGTAGAACAAATCCTCACAGGCTTTGTGAAACTTAAAGCTTGTGAGAACAACGAGAACAATTGAAGACATTCATTTCATGTCATTTGAATCTCTTTCGCATTAACAATTCAAGTATCACAGTCTAATTTCTTCGTACAGTCGTGCTTCCTTTCGTCCTTTGTAGTTACCACGCGATCGATATGTGACTAATTCGGGGTGCATACAATTAACCAATGAATTGATATTTCCCACAAAGGATTTCGAAAGCGTACGAAATTTCTATCTCTACTTCAAGTGTACAAGTGACTTATTCACAAAAGTCGAAAGATTTCCGTGAGGAGGAAACTTAGCGAGTAAACAACTTGTTCAAGCAGTTGGGCGTAGCACGAATAATCGCGGAACACCTAGCGTTTGTAACGGATCAGAGGTGGATGGAGTGTGCAAGGGATAAAGAAAACACTTTGCTCAAGCTACTGAGATGATTGATGGGAGAAGGGGATGAAGAGGAAGAAAATAAGAGGGCCCGAGAGGTCGGGAAAGAGGGAAGAAAGAGCGAGATTCCCAGTGTCACGAGTACACGTTGAAACGAGTTTGGGTAAAATTTGGCTGTTCGCTTGGCTTCGTTGTGACATCTTCACCGTCAACCACCCGACAAATCCTCATTTAACCATCTGACCCTTTTTCATCGTGCGAACACATTGAGTAATTACTACTCGTGATTTGCATTTACGCCTCACTTATTAAGGCGTAGATTATAGGATCGAGCGAAGATTAGAGGATATATATATTTACTATCGTATATGGAGCACACCCAGCAGGTAGAGAAATGCGGGATTTGATAGCTTTTTGACAAACTGGCAGGTTCTGATTTCCCAGAGAGGAGCTACTTTTGATTTAGTTCCTGGTAAATACCTGACGCCAAAGAAAAGCACACACGTTCGATGAAACGAATAACCAGTTTCTACAAATAAAGAATCTGATAGTCAACAATTGTACCGGTAACAATTCTCCCGCAATTGTCCGCAAACTACAAGCGCTCTTGTACTCGGGGGGAGACGAGGTCTTTTATAAATTCATACCATAAAGTTTTAACCGACGTTGGAAAACTCGTCGAAGTTTCAACATGGCAAAGAAAAAGCAACAAACGAGAAAAAGTGTTATATCCTCTTCTCTTTACATTTTCCAGCTCCTCGCGAATAACAGTTTACAAACATGGTCTTGTGAGGGTATATTTTTCTTGTTTCTAGTTTCGTCTCGCTCGTCACGAGGAAGAACGCCTAGCGCGGTAGGCTCCGCCGTTTCATCTTTTCATCCCTTTCTCTCCGGATTGCGTGTTCGCAAACTCCGACCTCGACATCGTTCCTTTTTGATCGTATATATTATACATACGACAGGCTCGTACGGCTCGGGCGCGACATCCCCTCGCACCTCGTTGTTGGACCCACCGGGGCTTGATAGATACGTAGCGAGATCTCTTGATTGGGTGGCGATGCATATCTGTTTATGAAAATATTTCGCGACTGACATCACCGTGTTTAAGAATTCTCAGGTGCGAATTCAAATATTGATTTCAAGGAACGAGGACGCATAGCCTCTCGGGAATATATGTATAGATCGTTCCATATTAACCACCAAACTATGCGGCTTCAAATGTGTCGATCACTTGCCACTTTTATATATTATTTCACGTGAAAAATGTATTATCTCGCTAGTCAATTAATTGCATGGAATATCGAAAAAATCGATATTAAACTGTTTGATCATAGAAAAATTGATGTCGCTCGCTAAATCACTAACTGTTACTCCAACCAGTAACTCAAGGAAATAAAAAACGTTCAAAATAACGTCCTCATCGTTGCTATTCTCTTATTATTTGTGACTTTTTTGTTTGAAAACTGGATTTTGTTGAATGTCATAAAAATGAAGCAATAATTCAATTCTATAATTCATGGCATTTCAAATAATTTTTTTTAAGTCTAAGACTTTCTT
The DNA here is from genome assembly GCA_951802705.1 of Netelia virgata. Classification (NCBI taxonomy): domain Eukaryota; kingdom Metazoa; phylum Arthropoda; class Insecta; order Hymenoptera; family Ichneumonidae; genus Netelia; species Netelia virgata. The sequence continues at coordinate 37,524,088 of OX637864.1, read as the reverse complement.
TTAGAAAATTTCAGGTGCAGTGTCATAAAAAATGTATAACGATAATAGCTGCAAACAGTACCTACCTAGTTAGACACATGTTCAAACTCTTGTTGTTACTTGATTTTTTATATTGAATATGATATTAATATGATGGACGAATAAAAAATGTAGCGCTATATGGCTTACTGGTTGTCGGTGAATTGTTAGCGGAGGAATGTGTATATAGAAGGTATGTACGTATATGTGACTAAGAGCAGCGTGTTTGCGACGAAAATAAGGAAAACATTCACGCTAGTATTTCCTTCGTCGATAAGATAGATTATGGCTCTGTCATGCTCGAACGGCTTCGATCGGATTGAAAGAGCGTTGCGTTTCGAAGAAGTTAGGAGAGGAAGAGGGTGTGTTGCGATGGTGTAACGTGCGGAACGAGGGTGGATACTGGATACATCGAGAGTATAGCGAGAAACTGTTCGGAAATGTCGTCATGGATGTTGCCCTGATGAGTCTCTTGCTATCGACCTATCCCCCATCATTCTATAGGGTTTTCTTCTTATTCGCATGTACGTCGGCGTCGTCCCTCCACCAGTCAACCAACCCAGACTCCTCATAATAGTGGGAAGGGGGAGCTTACTTTCCTTTCTCATTATTTTAACCGTTTGGATTTCGGTGATGTAAGCGGTCTCGTGGTTGGACTGCACGAGCGTTTTTCCATGAGTCAATATCTCATAGCTCTAGATAGATGAGAACAAAAGAGGAAGGCGATCGTCTTGCTTGACGGCCTCCGTTGCAGCTTCTGGATTTATCCTTTTCGTGATAAGCTAGCAGCCTTCTCTGGTGCCCGGCGACTCAAACTCTAGTCTGAACCGAAGTTTCGAAGTTTTGTGAAAGAAACGTCTGAAACGTATCGCAAACACTGTGTACAAGCATTTTGGTAAAATGCTGGCGTAGATGCTCTGACGCGACGAAGAAAAATAACCAACAAAAAACGGACATGAAGCAACGAATGAAGTTGAAAGGAAGTAGAAAAACTATATCGCGATAAATAAAAGAAAACAAAAAAGAAGTGAATCTGTTTTCTTATTTTTATTGGAAGCTAAAAATAAGTCTTCAATCTATTTGTGTTGAGTAATAAATGGAAAACAGATGAGATCCCCTTTTCTCTTAAAAGATTAAATTGCACTGGCTGGATACAATTTTTACAAGGAAGGCATCATAAAATTCGTCCTTATTGCGTCCAGATATCCAACGTTCAAAAAGTACGATCGTGTTTGAATACCATATGAAAAATTTGACGTGGGTCTGAAATCTACGTACGTAAAAGTCCTATCCTTTTCACTGCCCAGTCTTTGTAGATAACAAATCACTGATTTTGGATGTTGCGTTCGGCAATGTAGTTTTTTGATAACTTTGCAATAACACAAGAAAAGATTCTAGGGGGTGCGAACTCGACAAAATTGAAAACTGAGAAAATCATGAGATTTGTTTACGTTTTTCATCATTATTTCGTTAAATAATACATTAAGAGCAAAAACATCTGTATGAAATATCATTTTACCACCCACCAATTTTTTCACGAATCTTTGATTTTACGATTGACTACGAATTATTATCATGTACAGTGAATTTAGAAAATACATTCAATGATCTGTATTTCACAACGATATACCAAAACTCTACACTCCAGCTATTCAGTCGACCGTTTGTTTTCAAAATCTCATAGTATCAGCGAAGCATGTTGTTTTAAAAAGTATAGCTACCTCTCGCGTGCTTATTTTTCGCATTGCCTGAAATAAAGTCGAGGGAGTATGGTCTCTCGCGACGGTTTTTGTCTGTACACGGATGAAGGCCGTTGAGAAGTATACGAGTCTCGTGACGAATTCTTCGTTGCGATGTATGAAGCTGGTAAAAAAAAGAATAAAAAAAATGACGTAAAGAGCTTGGAAAGACTGCATAGTATAGACGGTATATATGGTGGAAGCTCTGCGGCAGACGCTCCGTATGCTCCGTATAAATATAAGCTCTTCCAAGTAGGTCATCCTCGGGCCTTTCGCGGTACGCGTCACAGTCCAGCCTCCTTGTGTACGTTCGTATATGTGCGTGTGTTTCTGTCGTTCCGATTATAAGGTGTTGGGAAAAGAAGCCTTTCTCGGGCTGCGTAGGAGTTACCGGATTATTGTAATAGGGAAGGGTTGAATAGATGAAGCTTGAGAATGAGAAAAAGGGGTACTTGAAATGAAGGGACAAAACTCATGGAAGGCTCAGTGACGGGGGTAGCAACGTCTGCACGAGGGCGCGTTCGCATTTAAAGGTGAATGTATGTATGTATGTATGTATGCTCGTGTGTGTGAGAGAAAGAGGAAGAGGTATTAGATCCACAGATTTGATTAATAAGAGTCAGTGTTACAGGCGTCGAGCGATTCGAAAACGCACTTTCTCCAGCATAGAGCAACCGATCGTGTTAAAATTTCAAACAAATTTGGAGAATTTTGGAAAAAAAAACATTTTGCCACTTTCTGCCATAATATCCTAGATATCCTCAAAATTTTAATAACGCGATCGGTTGCCCAGTGCCGAAGAAAGTACGGATTGATAAGTTACGTATGGTTTACCATGTGGTGTATGCAAATTGGAAGGTACTAGCAGTAAGTTTTCGCGAACGATGTCCTCATGGTAATGCTCGAATGAGAATTTCCGAAATACAGTGCGAGGAAGGTTCCTGTAAAACATTGAATATATTATCAAGAAGATATTATCTCCGAGAGTCTGCAGCGAACTAAGTAGCTGGCGATACGGTATTATGCGCTCGTCCCGTCGCTAAGCACCTTCTATTTTGCAAGATTAAGTTTAAAACCGTTGATGCCAACTTGATGTGAAGTCATGTTTACATCATGAGAGATTATCAAGAGTATATAGGTAAATAAATGTTGGTGTCATCCTCAAAAATCATATGAGGAGAAAACTAATGAAAATCATTAATGAAAATTGCAAATAGAAGAGGTCCCAAAACCAATCCTAGAAGGATTTCTATAGAAGTGCTTAGCCAATTACCATGATTGTCGATTATTAGATGTAATCGGCTGATTGAGAGGGCCGGTTGATTAACTCGTTAAAAGACAGGCCAAGCCCCCTCCCCGGGACTGTCTCGCTCGAGTCAAATGGCTCATTCACGGCTGTGCGATTGTTGATTTCTTGAGAATTTAGACATATGACAAATAATAGGCCGAGAATCTGACGGGGAACATGACTTTGAAAGCGGAGAATGAATGCTCTATTCCAAGTCGATGGGAAATGAGACAACGTCAGACACTGGCTAAGGTGATGTGCTAACATTGAAGCAATACAGGGAAGTACCTTGTGAACGGAAAAGAGGAAGGTGCAATCGGGAACTGCTTGATAGAATGATATGGTTGTGCTGGTTATTATAAACGACACTTCGTCGAGTGTTACTGTGGCAAATACAAATGGTAATTGATCGAGAGATAACTGAACAGTTGCATTGATAAATTCTTGAGTGGGAAATGCTCGTGAATAGCTTAGTTCATTAAAGGAAGCACAATTAAAAAGAAAAGATTTTACGGATTTTACGGGATTTAATTCTAACAGTTGTTTCCATAATTTGGGTGCATCGGTTATTCAGCGAGCTTTTGGATATGATTGTTATTTTTTAACTGCATTGTGTGAAGTATCGTAGACACTTGAAAATAAATAATTCAAGAGTGAAAGGAGGGGTCAGAAAAAGAAAGGGGAAGAAAGAGACTGTGGGACAAACTAACAAGGAAACGTTGCGAGGTCGCCTCCTCTGATTTCCATGAAATTTGGTACACTTGTAGAATGGACAAAAATAGGCGATAAGTATTTTTTATATATGCAGAGGCCAATTTTTAAGGGGTGAGGAGGCACCCTCGAAAATTGATTGAAAATCGATCGAAAGTCGATTAAAATTCACAATTTGCTGCCACATCTACAGATTAAATGCTAGTAGCAATTCTTACGATATTTTCATACGATATTTTTATTTTGAGTGTTTTACTTGCTCTTCTTGATTTTGTTGACTGTTCGAGATAAGGCCCCGTGTCAAAATAAAAAGTATTATTTTCACCTAGAATATTTTCATTCAAGATGCTTTAAGAAATAGTAATTTAAAAAAGGCGCGCAGTCAACGATAGCTATTACGACTATTAAATATTTCGTTAAACTTTTCCATTCCATTGTAAAATATGGGCTAGAATTGTTTCATAAAAATTTACATTCAAAGCTAGACGAAGACAATTCAAGGAATGTTTGTTCGCACTATCTTTTGACATGCAACTCTATAACATCTCAATGAAAAAAGAAATATCTCAAACGATGTTAAAGAAGACATTTCAGGCTTCAAATTGCTTGTTCTTTATTTCCATATGATAAATGCAATCAAAGTTACGTTGTGGCAAAAAGTTTGAATTTTATATTGTGCAAACAGAATTGTGCCATATTCGAAAAGTTTTCTCAAATGTTCGTTTTCTTAGGCATAATTTATGAATTCAGTACGAAACGAAGGTAAGAAGATCTTTGCGCGATTCACATGTTGCAAGAGGGGGGGGGGGCAAAAAGGAGAGACATATTTCATGCTCTAAGCTCGGGATTCTCGAGAGTATGACAGGTACAGACAGCGAGAGAGCGATATTCAAATAAAATGTGATTGCACCCGCCGGGTGCTCAAGATAAATTAAAAGACAAAAATGAAATTTCATCGAAGTTTGTTAGAAATTGCGGCGTAGTATTAGTAGCGTTGGGAGAAGTAAGAGTATGCAGCTCAAAAGTCAAAAAGGAACATAAGAACGGAAAGAAAATGAAGTTTAGACAAAAGCGAAAGAAAGGAAAATCAGTTCTGTATTAAAAGAGAAGGTGATTCGGTAAGGAAGTCGTATCTGTGAAAAGCTGCATTAAAAAACAATTGCCCGGGCATTTCCCCTTCCCATGGTCGAGGGCGTATTCGTGATGAGAGAGAACTAGAAAGAGAGAGGGTGAGAGAGAGGGAGATCGAGAGAGAAAGAGAGAGAGGCGAAGAGGAGGTAACTATTCCGGTTTTTTCCTTATTCTCTCCGCCCCCCCTCTCTCTCTCTCTCTCTCTCTCTTCGGTAGAGACCACGAGAGGTCGAGAATTTTTTAAATAACCCCCACGAGAGCAGACCCCTTAGCTAGCAGCTCAACCGTGAGCAGATTAGCCTATTCTCCCGTCAACAGAAAGTGAATAAAGGAAGAGGGAGAGGAAGTTAGGTCCGAGGGGCTGATTAATGGCATTAATAATAGAACCGCGAGGTACCCTTCCAAACTGTGCTTTAAACAGCTTTAGACATCGTGAGCACTGGTCGTAGGACCAACATAAACCAACGAAGCGAATACCACCGCGTTTTCTTTCACCCTCCCGAAAAACTTATTTTAAACTTCGATATTAAATATTTACGAACATTACGGAATGGAGCCATGAACATACAGAATCTAGCCATTGAGGCAATGCCAAACGAATACTTCATCCCGTCTCATAATGGTAACCCTAGACGATCGCTCACACCATCGCGAGATCTTCTTTGCCAATCTCACTAAAATGCATATTCCTACTTAGTCACTTGAAGTAGCAGAGACTGTGAAACTCTGCCTTACTGATACTAAATTACGCGTTCTTCGTTCACAAGTACTTATGTATTCGCCAGAGTTTTATTTCGCACTTCATCCTTCATGCCGTTCCTTAGACGTTCACGGTTATAAGTACAATTGTGAGATATCTTGATAAACTTTTAACCCCATAAAAAATCGCTTGCGAAGCCTTGTAAGACGTTGAGGTAAACATCAATAATTCTTCCGTTGGAACGGCCGTAAATAAGTGATGTCCATTTTATACCTTTTACAGGCAAACCTATTGTTTATATAGCCCAGAAGTGCATCACCAACTCAAAAGTAAGAGCGAAATCAATGTATTTCAAAAATACTGAGTTATCATTTTTGAGGGTTGAATGTAACGAAACTCAATATTTGAAGTCTTACCTCAGGTTCGAGATTCCCGTCGGACAAATAATATTATTCGCAGGACCGTTTCTTGGTAGTTTAGACTTTTGGTAACATTGTCAATGCTTAAAATGCCACTTTTTTCAAGGGGTAATAAATAGTGGAATCCAAACATGAGTCAATAGCACAATGTCACCCGGTCAATTTAAGATTATGTATAGAAAGCGAAACATAACCAGAAATATTCCTGTAATCGTTACCGACGTAATTCACCAGTACATTGAAAGTCGAAAAACTGGCGAGTCTGCCCATTTTTAAACTGGATGAGTAGTTTTCAGCGTTTAATTCGCCATCACGCCCACTATAATTTTAAACACTGAAAATTGAAGATAACCTTTGACAGCCTCAGGCTTCTTTGCCACCGAAGGTGATAATAGAACTATCATATATAAACACAAAATGACAGCGATAAGTGCACGGCTCTCAGTATCCCCTGAGTAAAGCAGCCTACATCAACTACTCTGATGGGTGATCACTTAGCCATGCGTAATCACTTAGATAGCATATTCAATTATCGCACGGGAAGTCGTTTTTTCGAAACCCGGTTTTTCTTCGTAGGAAGACCAAACTCTGGCGAAATAATTGAAACACGGTACTTGCTTTTTATTTTGCTAAAAATCAAGAATGAACACTAGTAAACATAAGAGATTAGTAATACGATATTCTGTATTAAAACGGTTGTCGCAACAAGTGAAAGGAAAACATGACATTGAGACGGATAGACGGAAAGATGGAAAGTCAGCTCGCCGGAGATTAAAGTATTGAGTAACAAGATCGTGACAAGTACAAATATGTAATTTATATTTTGGAAAGTTGTCATACGAGACATTTCCGTATTTTCTTCCGTTCTTGAGTCAAATTTGAACGGCGTATCAGTCCATGTTGCACTAGATTAACGATAATTTGACAAGAGTTGACATATAGTTAGCTCTCGATGATGAGCTAAAGAAAATCGCCATTTTCACTATATTTCTAGAAACAACGAATCGCTTTGCCAAGGTGACCTCATTTTTCAAAACATCGTTCCCGCTGTGAAACCGGTAAAACATCAAGCATAACGCGAAAGATGGCAGAACCAACCCGTGCCGCTTAAGAAATAGTAGCACCCGCGAGCGTAGACGAGACATATACGAGAGTATTAAAGAATGAGGAACAGTTTCCCGTAGTTGGTCCTGTCCATGTGCGAATGAGATATAACAGAAGATAAAAGTTTATGGTTGCATCCACCCGGGGGATATCCACTGATCTAAGGGAAACATTTATGAATAGAACATAACGGCCAGATGGGCGAAGTAACCAAGATCTATGTATAT
>OX637864.1:36894864-36916551 GCA_951802705.1 Netelia virgata | reverse complement strand
GTCGCGAGTATGCATATGAATCTCTCTCTCTCTCTCTCTTTCCCTTTCTCTCTGGGTCTATAAATCTCCAGCTATTAAGACGGTGGACCCTGCGCGACCGTTTGATGGCCCGTGCCACGAGACGCACTATTATCTCAATACCTACTCGCGGCGCTCTATCTCTCTCTCTCTCTCTCTCTCTCTCTTTCTCTCTCTCTCTCTCCCTATCTTTCCGTTTTTCTCTCTTTCTTGCTAGAGTGCGCATATGCAATAACTGCATATGCAGTAGCGCACATATGCATTTATAGACATATATGTATATATGGTCCTGGCACGAAGTAGAAGCGCGTAGTTAAAGTATACGTTGGAAAGCCGTGGACGAATGTACGCGTGGGCATGAATATGGCACCTCCGGAACGAAGTTATTGCGATCGGGTAGAGTAGTATCCACTATAATCCTCTCGGTTGGTATTTTGATATACCGAGGAAACGGGCTATGAGTTGTATACGAGATTTCTCTCTCTCCCTCTCTCCCTCATTCGCTTTTTACGTCCTTTATGTTATTTTGACTGCATCAAGTGCACTACGACCGAGTCTCTGGTACGGATAAACGAACGTTCGACGACGGATTTATGCCGGTACCTGCATCGCGGTGATGCACGACGATGCGGTACCGTTATGTATAATGTGAAATCAGGCGGACTCTTCGTGCACCGAATTAGTCATTTTTTTTTGTCGTCTCCTTGCCCATCGCCCACTACTATACTTCGTCTCATTTCTGTTTTTCATTCTTTCGATGGTTTTCAACATTTTTTATTTACTTCTCTCGTTTTTCATAAATTAATCAAACATTTTCCGAACTTGTGCTGAAAAATAGTGTTTGAATTGAAATTGGGAAAAAACAAATGTTTCTCGTAATTTTACCATAAAATTATTTCTAATTCGTTTCTTCGACGATCCATCTCGCCGAGTGAATGTTTATGGTCGAGTTATGCTCAACGTGAATTAATTAATTTGTCATAATTTCATTGGTGACGCTTTATAAATTGGTTCGTTCCACACAATTATAAATTCATGTACCTACATTGAATATTCCGGAATGACGAGAATCGACATCTCCCAGAATGAGAGCTATACACATATATATGTATATCTGTAAAAGCTGTTGCGAGAGCGTGTATAAAGATGAATATGCAGGAAGACAGAGAAAAAGAGAGAGAGAGAGAGAGAGTGAGTGAGAGTGAGCCAAAGTCGTAAATCAACGGGGATCGATAAGAGTTGGTCGTCTCGCGCGTCCCGTACGCGGGTCTCTTCCTCATTGATAATTGATACAATTAACGTCCATTCATTAAGCGACGCGGGAGCGCTTCTATCGCCGCGGTTTCTCTTCAATACAGCAGCACTCGCAATCGCGCGCGCGAGGAGTCGCGAGAATGCTCGTCGGAGCGGGCGAGAGAACGACCTTTCCGACAATAATCGGGCACGGCCATCTCTCATACTTTATACCAGTACCTACACACCCATATATAGATATATAATTATAGCATTATACAAATGCTAACGATAGTGGCGCATCGTGTAGCTTCGATAACTCCCGGGTATAAAATGAAGATAATAAAAGTGAAAACAAAGTGAAAAAAAACGTATCTCGAGACGGAGAGCAGGTTGAACACGATCGACATTGACCGCGCGGTACAAATTTATGGTCGCTCGATATTTAAAAGTTCCAGTGTGGCAGGAGAGAGAGAAAGAGAGAGAGAGAGAGAGAGAGAGAGCGAGAGAGAAAGTCGGACGATAAGCATAACTCACACGATCGAGTCTTCAGTGATTTGTCGACACTCTCGTCTTGCAATCCCTCTCTCTCTCTCTCTCTCTCTCTCTTTCTCTCTCTCTCTCTCTCTGTCTCTTCTACAAGCCGAGATCATTTTACGACTTGACAGGCTGAGATGCATCACGTGAGCTAATAATTTCTCCCTCATGAGCCATTAAAACACAATATTACGAACTTGTGGCAAATTGCTGAATTCCTCACTTTTTTTATCCGATGCATATAAAAGTCTCGACCTACACACGCAAGCAACCATATATATATATGTGAGTGTGTATGCGTGTGTGATCTTTAATATCCATCCACCGGCTAGTCGCTAATAAACGTGTCACATATAACGATTCTATCAAAGTGTTGCTCCTCACGACGAGTTTGTTTTTTTTCCTGGTCGCATTTTTCAACGTAATAATTTTTCTCGCTCGCTATCCTTGCGGAAGTATTAGCAGGCGAACGATGAGAGAGAAAGAGAGAAACTGACCTATTAGCGTTTAGCGTGTATCTATCGATACGCACGCGAGAGTGAGATTTACGACGTCGTAGGTATTCCTTTCTCTCTCTCTCTCTCTCTCTGTTCTTCTTCCTCTCTATGAACAGTCTGGAAATGTGCTCTTCAGGGTCATATATACATATAGCTAACACACGAACGAATGCGTATAATCATATCTAGAGTAGAGTACAGCCCGCAATGCCCATCGACTTGTTACGTCGCTTAGGCGATGCGAAAAAGAGAGACCGATGGCTGTTGTCGATTTAATAAAAATAGAAATAATAATGGCGAGAGTAAGAAATGCTTACCTGCTATAAGGACGACGTTCCATTGGTCGTTAACCGTGCCGCGGGTATATAAATATCTGTGTATACATATACATGTGGACGTGAGTCGTTCTCGCTAATTAATGACCAGATCGATAACAATACAGGTCGTCGCGACCACGCGAGACGCATAAACACGTATTTCTTACTGGAACGCACACTCGACCGTCCGACGGTACGAACAAAAAAGTACGCCGCGAATCGAATATATTCGGAATTAATATTTATTTAACTTTGATAGAAAAGAAACGGTAAAAATTCGTGATTGCGTGAAAAAGAAATGAGGTTTATCGCGAACATAAATCGCGATAGGAAATACTTGCGCATAATTGAAATTGTCACGCTCTCATTACACGCACGCATAATGTATATGTAAAGAGTATTTATAGCGTTTATGTATATATATATATATATATATATATATATATATATATATATATATATATATATATATATGTATAATATATAGAGTGCATTTACGTTTGTACTCGTCCTGTCACTTCTTCGGAGTGAGCCCGTCTCATCGAGTCTTATAAATAACACCATCTCCCCGTTTCTTCGTGCGTTCAATGCTTTTTATGCGATCTCTCGCCTCCTCCTCTTTTCATTTATATATATATATATATATATATATATATATATATATCTGTCTCTTTCCCCTTGTCCGTTCTCTCTTGAGCGGCGCGTCGCTCTGGCTTGCGGTTAATTAATATCACGTGATGGAGCGATCGGGGCAAAAACATCGTCGCGAGTATGCTCTTCTCGCCGTACGGACTGAGAGGCAAGGGTCGACAGAGAGAGAGAGAGAGAGAGAGAGAGAGAGAGAGAGAGAGAGAGAGAGAGAAAAGAGAGAGAGAGAGAGAGAGAAAAGGGTTATTCGATCACGCCCAGAGCGCTTTATTCCGTGTGATGGAACGAGCCAAAGGCTTCCCCGTTCGTATTACAAGACACGGGGGCATTTGCGGTTCTGCAGAGTTTAATAACACGCCGTACCAGTAAGAGAGAGAGAGAGAGAGAGAGAGAGAGAGAGTCTCGCAATTTTCTGTCTTCCTTCCTTTTCCTTCTTCATCTACTTGTTCCGTACGTTCAGCATCCGTTGACCGGCCGGGGAATCCCGCAATACAGAGGACACATTGTCCGTTGTAAAATGTTCGAGGCGGACAGCTTGGTGTACCGAGCGAGAAAACGCGAGAGACTAGCGTAACGCGAGAACGAAACGAGAGACGCGCATGCGTCGTAGATCGCGCCTGCGTATTTAACTCCCTCGACTCGCGCGTTTCTCCCCACTTATGCCGGCTGCGTTCGGCGCAAGGCGCGAGAATACCGAGAGATACGATCCACGCGATTCGCCCCGACACTTTTGCTTTCGCGCGCTCTTTGCACGCAACGAGACTCTACGATCGAGACCGCGCGCGTCCATCATATAATGAGTTGCACTGTTCCCTCGCGATAATATTCCGTTATAATTCCCATTGGAATTTGTACAGATACAGTCGGACTAAGTAGCGGGTATGAAAATAACTCGAATGCCCCAACTTCTCTTTCCTCTTTATTTCGTTCCCTCGCTTTGAAATTCCACCGAGGTTTTGCGACCAAGGGTATTCCCCCTAAGGTACTAGTCCAGATCCTATCTCTTCTCTGGTCTCCGAAGCTCGAAAGCGTGTTTCGCGATTACGCCAAACGTTTCATCGATCGTAGCGTGCGACGATCATCTCGGACTCTCCCGGGTGGCTTCTTGGACACTCCCCTCTTTCACTCGCTACTCTCGTCGTTTAAATTAGTCGACCGAGAGGGACTACCTTCGCTCGCGCTACGAACATCGCCTTTTTGTTACCCCAAGGATCAGGGCGGTCTCGCCACTTGGATAAGCTTTTATAAGCCCCCCCCTCCCTCTTATCCATTTTCCTCTCGTAATAAGTACATCTCAAAGAATTATATATACATCGTACAATTTAATGCTCGTTGAGTACACGTGATTACAATTCTTCTGTATGTATTCATGAATATACTGGCTCGTCGTATCGGACCGAAGAACGATAAAGAAAAAACAATAACAACAACAACAAGAACAACAAAAAAAGCACAAACGAATATCTCTCGACGGTCTCTCCGCGCTATCAGTTCACTCTTTTCTCCCTTCTCTCGGTTCTACTCGGGTTTATCGCCGCAACGGAATCATAGTGGGCCATAATTGCATACCTACATATAATGTTAATTAACAATTCAGATTGCGAGCTTGCCTAATTGAATCGATGCTATGGACAACTCTGGCTTTTCTTTGCTCTCCTTCTTTGTTTAAATATATATGTATCGAACACATGGCGAAGGTATAAAAGGAAAAGGCGGGGCGGATGCGCGCAGTGTGTGCGAGGGAAAGAGAGAGAAAGAAATTCTTTGGCTCGACGATCTCGAAAGAGCTCGCTTAAATTTTCTCTCGTTCCCTCTCACTCCCCTCTCCACCCTTATACAACCTCTCGCGCTGTTTCTCGCTCTTTCTCTCTCTCTCTCTCTCTCTCTCTCGCTTTGCCGTCTCGGGAGGGTGACTCCCTCTGCCCACAGAGCTCACCGGTTCAACCAAGAAGGCTTGAGTATCGTCTCGCTTCTCGCTTTATCTTTCCACTGCGGCGAGGAGCGTGACACGGCGCATTAAACGTCACGGCGAATAGGAAAATTATGCGCGCGCGCGGGAGCGAGAGAGAGAGAGAGAGAGAGCCACAACGTCGAGAGTATCTCGACGTGCGCGCATTCACGCATCCATGCATTCGTGCATATGTATACATATATATGTGCGCTATCCATGCGTATATATGTGAAATAACGCATTACACTCGGCAATGTCCCTTTGGAACTCAAACTTCTTCGTACTTCATCCGGTGAAGTTTTCACCCTATATATATATATATATATACACAGACACATACCTATATATATATGGTAGAAAACCAAGTGGATTATATTTATCTGTATCACGCTCTCCTGTGTTTTATCATCGAGTTAATTACTTTTCTTAATTATGAACAAAATGTTAATGAATTTATATGTTTTTTATTTCTCATTTCAGATGGTACAAGCGATTCAAGTCCTCCGGTTTCACCTCCTCGAGCTTGAAAAGGTGAGTCTATTTTTTCTTCGAAGGTATTAGAAATAATCGAACGTTTTCCTGTAATAAAGTGGAAGAGTTTAGTACGAATGAAGGGTAAAAACGTGATGATAAATCGTCGAAAAATGTAGGCCGATTTAGAACTGTAGTGGCCAATTTGCCGAGCCAGGAAAAACATTTATAGTGATATACAGTCCCGACGGTAGCCGAAGCTAAAAAGGTGGCAAGCTGTATTTTTGCCGCCTGACGGCTAATATCGTAAATGTTATTTTTTCTTCTTCTTCTTCTTCTTCTTCTTCTTTTTCTCGTAGCATCGCCAGTGAGAGAATCGTTCTTTTAGGGAGGGGCTGAAATTTTACACCTGGAAACATCTGTTGCTTAATTTACGTGTATTATATTTTTCTTTTCGAGAGCAATTTTCCATAATATCGGTGAAAGTCTTGTGATTCTCCTCGACAACGGAAACATTGATATTCCATGTTCATTCTTCGCTTTTGATTCTTTTTTTCAACCTGGACATTTTCATGATTTACGCAATGTAATGCAAAATTCGTATTTTCTCTCCCTCTCTCTATCTCTCTCTCTCTCTCTCCGGCTTTCTCTCTTGAAGTGGCGTTATTTAGCTGTCGAATAGACGGTAAAGATAAAGGTACGAAAATGATCTCGTTTTAAAAATTTCACCCTTAATACGCGAGGCATTCACGAGTATATCTCGTAAGCTTTGATGACGCTTTCTTATCGAGCTTTTCATCGGCGTGAAAGAGACAAAATGCTTTGGTACTTTGAGAATAATCGTTGAATAGGGCATTTCCATCGAAATGGCAGCAGTAGAGTCTCGAGCCGCCATTGAGGGATTGGCGCTGAACGATGACGCGGTAGAAAAGATGCAAAAGGGGGAAAGGGAAGAGACGAAGCGAGGGAGAGAGACGAAAGGAGGTTCAATCTTTTCTCTCGCTCCCTCTCTTTCTCTCTGTCTCTCGCCGTTACCGGTCCACCCGGTTTATCGAGCAATTTCATAGCAATTTTCCTCATTTACCACGATTATATTATAAATCGATACCCGAGGCTAAATTCAACGTATATCGAGAGCAAAGTCGAACGAGCGATCCCTTCGCCATTGCAGCTGCTGGCGAGAGTTGCAGCCAACACACACTCGCACACCTACCCAGATACAAACACACAGACAGACACATACACGCACGGGCTCATGCTCAATTTCCTCGTAAGATCGTCGATTTTAATCCCTCCAGTGATAGCGTGTCCAACGTATTATACTCTATAATCCGCGAAATAGAAATCTCCCTGGCAGCGACGAACGAATGAATAAAATCGATTGGTTTATAACGAAATTCAACGTCGCGTGGTATATAACACTTTGCTTTGCATCGCGGATAACTTTCGTTTCGTTTTATTATAACAAAAATATATACGTGATTCCCGCGATAGTTTCCCACGTTCTCTTCAACTGTGAAATGTTTGCAACTGGCTTTATTTGATGTTTTGTTTGTTTTCCCTCTTTTCGTTCCCTCGGATTTTTTCGTTCGCGTGGCAAACTTGCGCGCGCGGCTTTCTCCACTCGTAAATAATTCTCGGTGTTCTAGTTCGAAGCTTTGCTTTTTCCTTTTTCTTTTTTCTTCCATCGACCGAACTCGTTGCAAAAGTCCGGCTGGCGATTCCAACGCACGTATTCGTCGTGAAAACGAAATAGTCATTCGAATAGAAACAAAAAAGAAATATATCGATTTGATTTAAACGAATTAAAGAAACGCACGGATCTAAAATTGAATTAAGCCAAATTGATTATTGCCTCGATCGCTGAAATTGTAATTTAATTCGCGATGAAATAAATTTCATCGTTTCGTTCGAATAAGCCCGGTTTCATTTTTGTTTCACGTTTTCGCGCGTCGTCCGTAATGAAGATTGAAACATTCGCCCGATAATATCTCGAGCGTCGATGTATCAGAACCGATATTTCGACGATCAAGCTCGCTCTTACCTGTCTCTCGGGGCGTTCGCGAAGAATGCGAGAGAAAGAGAGAATACCGAATAGAGAGGAAAGGAAGAGAAGCGAGTGCGCTTGATTCGTTCGTGCCTTCGCGAAACATCCCGAGAGGTCCTACGCGTTTTCAACGAACGAAGAGATTCCGTAAATACCGTACCACGAGAAAGAGAAAGAGAGAGGAAAAATGAAAGAAAGAGCAAGCGAGAGAGAGAGAGAGAGAGAGAGAGAGAGCGCGAGAGTGAGGGGGGGGGGAGTAAGAGTTGACCAATAAGAGGCTTGGCTACGTAGCCCGCGGTGTTCAACGGTGCGTTTAACATTTTTGAGCCAATCGCGTATTAGCATAATTACGTTTTGCCGGTGCTCTCGTGTGGCACATCGACGGTGAGAGTGAGAAAGACGTATGCATAATCGTGAGTATCGGCGAGAAAGAAAGAGAGAGAGAAACGATTCCTGCTGTTGCGTCCATCCGGCGTTCTAACACACACACACATATGTATATATTGAATGTGCTCTGCTTGCCTTCTGGCGCGTTTCTCGATGCACGAAAGGAGGCGAGAGAGTCGTCTGGAACGTCCATGAGCTCGCACAGAGAGGACCGATCGTTGATGCATACAACGCGTTCCGTCACTGGCTATCGCCAGTATTCATATCCATATATATATATATATATATATATTCTCGGTGAGCTGGACGTATAGCGAGCGGTAAATTTCTTACGGGGCATTACGGCGCGTTCGCTCTGTGCATACTAAAGTGAGTTCTCTGTTCCATCTTTCTCTCTCTCTCTCTCTCTCTCTTTCTCTCCTTTTTTCCGTGGCCATGCCCCTCGTGCATATTTTTGCTGCGTATTGGTACTCGTGCGCAAAGATGCATTCGGTACAGAATATTTATAAAATTATTTTTTATTCGTATTTCGTACGACCCACCACGTTGGTAGGACGATTAATTATTCAAATAATTATTGCGAAGGGCTTACCGAGAAACAGAGAGAGAGAGAGACGATATTTTCGGTCGCACAGGTGATCGGTGGAGCTTTTGGACAATGGGTTGTCGGAAATGTTTGTTTTTGTTTTTTTCTCATCGAGGATTTTGGAGTTTATTGAAATAATTTATTTCAATGTAAAATGTTTTGTTATTTTTGAAAGAATTTTCATTTTTCTTTTTTTTTTTCAAGTAATGATTTTTCATGATTTTTTTATTCGTTTGTGAAACGTACGTTTGCCGCGTAAGGGGTGGTCCACATTCTCGAGCAAGCCACAGAATGAAAGAGTGAGAGAGAGTTTCGTTCAGTGCAGACACCCCGAAACCTTCATTACCTTCAGCTTCAAAGGAACCCATTGTGCCATAAATGGAGCCCTCCCCGATTTTCTTCCTCCTTTGCTCTCTCTCTCTCCTTTTTTTTATTTTTTCATTTCCTACGGCAAAAGCAGTCGGCGTATGCATTAAACTATAGCCCCGGATTCATTCTTTCGTCGCGTTTGCCTTTCCGGAGCTCACTGGGTCTGCCTGTGGTCGCGGCGATGAAATGGGAGAAGTTTAGCAAGAGAGAGAGAGAGAGAGAGAGAGGGAGAGTCTAGGGATTTTGAGGACAAGGAAGAATCAGGAAATAAAGACCCTTGCTCGGTTGACGAAACTGAAACTCGAGAATAAAAGGCATGGAAAAACAGAAGATCTCCGTTGGTTCCTTATATATATATATATATATAATTTCGTAGTTCGCTTCGAGCAGAAAAAGAGATGCCGTTTGAGGATAGAAACTACACGATTTTGTGGATTGGAACGCGGAAACTCCTTCCTGACCTCACCGGAACAAAAGGAAGCGTACACGAAGAAGAGATTGGGGAGAAAGAAAAGGGGTTGGCAACCAAGGGATGGAAGGGTTCCGGGTTTTGTCGGAGACAAGCGAGACCGTTTAAAGTGTCTTTTGAATCGAAAACTGGTTATTCGACTTGTTCGAACTCAACTTCGTATCTCATATACGTCCCCTCGTTTGCCTCAAGCCTCTCCTCTTCGTGTCTCTGCAGACACGAACGACATCATCCTTCATTCTCTCATGCTCGCGTTCGCATTCAAGGTCTCCTCGCGTCATCTAACGAGTCAACTTTACTTTCAAAAGCCATAGAAATCATTTTTTTTACTTTTGTTCCAGTCGGCTTGACCACCGAATTCACTTGCAATTCGGTTCGAGTCAATCTTAAACAAAAAATCACAAATAAATAAATTTGAAAAAAATTGAAAAGTAAAAATAAATAATAATAACAATAATAACGGTTATTAAAAAAGAGGCTGAATGCAGCTTTTTTCGGTTTGACTCGTGGGCGGTCGATTACTTTATATCGTAAATTCGACCTTGCTCCGGGCGCCCTCTGCGTCCCATGACAAAATTTCATTTAGGTCGGTTGCGTGTCCGAAGATCGTCGCAGCGTCGTCACCCCCGCTAAAGTTGGATGGATTATTTAATACCTATATATATATGTAGTTACATAGTATAGGATATAGAAACTCTGCAGGCTTACGTCGCAGGATCAGTCTCTCGTGACACATGATATTTTCTTGCCTCTGTCTCTCTCTCTCTCTCTCTCTCTCTCTCTCTCTCTCTCTCTCTCTCTCTCTCTCTCTCTCTCTCTCTCTCTCTCTCTCTCTCTCTCTCTCTCTCTCTCGTTCTCGTAGCATCTGCTTTCGAAGGACTGGGCGATGTGCCACGATGATAAAAGAAGTATATCGAAGGATATCTTGGTACCGACGACGATGGAGACTCTCGTCGGTTTCTTGCTAAGCGCGTTATATAGCACGATGACTCCACAGGATGTCGAAGGTCGCTCGCCGTTCTCCAAAGCTGTATCGTATTATTTATATACCTATGTCTATATATATACATATATACAAACATATGTATATAATAATACGTAAGATAATACGAATATCGTTCTCCGCTGTCTCGTTGCTCGGATATCAAGTTACAGATAGGAATTTCTCGTTCCGACTCTCAAATTATCATAAATCAATTTTTGTCTCTTTTCAATATTTTCTTCTTACTTTTTCTCTTTAATTTTCGACGTATTTACCAAAGTATAAAAAATGGATCAGGTGGTTGATGGAGAAGAAGGGAAGGACGCAGTCGAAGTGTGTTCGAAGATTCTTAAGGGGTTGTTGTACGTAGTTCGATGTGTCGTGCGAGAAACGAGGATCTTGTCGACGTATCGCGTGTCGCGAAAGGGTCAAGATGCAAAATGCGAGAGTGGCCATCGGTGAACGATCATGACGCTCTCGTCTTGGGGAATGAAATAACCCGCAGTGAGGTTGATATCGGCCCGGTATACGGATTCGAGTAACTTCACCCTCGGGTGAGCGAACCTCGTACCGACCACGATATAACGTTGCATCGAGCCAAACCGAAGGTCTTTACAACAGGGCACCCGTGCTTATAGCGGAGATGACACGTGTTGAGGTCGAGAAGGGTGAAGAAGAAGTCGATTGAATTTCCGGAAGCGAAATCGATAGCGCAACTCTCCCGCCACTCTCTCTCTCTTTCTCTCTCTATCTCCCTAACTACCTATCTCTCTCTCTCTCTTCGTCGACGTGCCTTCACGTGGCTCACCCTTCTCAAGGTTCTTCGTGACGTGGGAAAAAAATGAGTCGAAGGTGGATACCGACAGCGTTATCAAAGAAGTAACAAATAAAAACAAAATATTTATTCGACAATAATTTTTCTTAATAAATAATAATTTCAATTTTTTTTCATAATGATTTAATCATTCTATATCGTTTTATGAATCGTTCAAAAGAAATTTTAGAAAACATTATATCACGGCTTCTTCAAACCTTCGACCATTTCTTTTTTTCTTTACTCGATTGTTTGTAATGATTTTTTTCCTTTTTTTTTTGTAAGAACTCGCGCGATAAATTTTGACGCCCTTTCATCGTGACACTCGAATGTGCCACGATGTTTCGGAAGACTCGACATTCCATTCGCGGACAGTCCCTCAAAGTCCCAGAGAGAGAGAGAGAGAGAGAGAGAGAGAGAGAGAGAGAAAGAGAGACAGAGAATGAAAGAGAGAAAGAATCGTGTCCTTCGTCCCCTTCGTCTTCTTCTCCTTCTCTATCGTCGATCGAGGGACTCCATGTTCGTTGTCGTTGTTGGTTCGTTTTTTATTTTTATTTTATTCCGTGTGTGTGTTTTTTTTCTGTTTCTCTTCTTCTCCCTGGACGCTCTCTCTGGTTCCTCCGAGGGCCGGGGCACAGCGCACACATTGTCGGGCCGGTTAGGCTCGAGACTCTCGGCGCGGATCAAATTCTAACCAGTCCGGCATTATAGCCGCTGTCCTTCGGCTTTCTCTCTTCTTCTTCTTCTTCTTCTTCTTCCTCCTCTTCCTCCTCTTCCTCCTCCTGGATCGCTTCGCTCTTCCCCCAGACGTAGCCAAAGACTCGCGAGGCTCATCTTCGGCGTGCATTGTGCGTTGCTGTCTTGTACTCACGAAGATAAATCCTACAGCGAACGAAACCTCGGAATCTGGAAATGAAAAGAAAAAAACAACAAGAACAACAACAACAAAAATACAAATTTATTCGAATAGTGTATTTTTTTCAAAGTTTCTTTCGAAACTCGCGAACGATATCGATCTCGATCGTCGCAAGAACCAAGATTTTTGTTCTCTTCGACTTTACCCCAACCCGAGCACAGCTCGTTTCAATAAAAATTCTTTTCTTTCATTAAATTTCTTTCCTAATTTGTATTTTTTCTTTCATTTCACACGAACGTAATTTTATTCAAATTTTATTACATTTTTGTTCATCTACGAGTAATGAAATTGAGTCCTGAACTCGTGAGACTTTTGTGATAGATAGATAAAGTCCCCTCTGTATCTGTACATAACGTGAGAGGCGAGCATACAGTACCTACTAATATATATATATATATATATATATATATATATATATATATATATATATATATATATATATATATACGGCAAACGCACCATGATAAACGGGTGCATTGTTCTAGGCTAACGTAGAACGGTTCCATGGGCTCGTGCACATGTCCATACCCACCCATATGTAAGTATATATAATACACAGGTGCATATACACGTATATATACGCGTAACTGTGTATTATATTATGCTATTCTCATTGGTGTTCACTCCGTCGTTCTCGTGCATCGTCAAGATGGCTGCCTCGAGGCAAAGCAAAATCTCGATCTCTCTCTCTTTCTCTCTTCCCTCTATTACATATAAATACCTGCGTAATAAGAATATGGCCTATGGTACTTGTAAGTTAGTGACCAACGGTCAGCCGGAGGCTTATGTCCGCATAGTCGCTCACACGCGCACACATACACCCACACCCACACGTGGGTACACATAAATAGGTGAGTGTCGGCTATAATAACGCTGACGCTCGTTGTTTCGCTCGTGTATATTATAATACGAAATAGCTTGAGTTTCGCAAAGTTATGTGCCTCGAAAAGTACATACTGCCTCTATATACGCAAGTCACATACTACTTATACTATACACACGCAGGCACTGTAAACGCGGCTATAGGGTAGTCGTGTGTTTTCTTGGCCTGTGTTTGCGCGTTCTTGACCACTACGTGCCATATATATATATCCATACATGGATATATAGTTATAGTTCTCTATGAATATTGGCAAGAGAGAAAGAGAGAGAGAGAGAGAGAGAGAGATTCTTGAACACGGGGCGGCATCATAATGTGACTCGGGATCGGCCACAACGGGCTCACGGGACTCCCCTTCGATTTACATATAACAAGATAACGATTTTTATTTGTTTTTGCTTAGATAATACAAGGATTTTTTGTTTCTTCTTTGTAAAACCGTATCGATGGAGGGATATCGTCAAATTGCCTTTGGTTCGCCATCAGTATGGCGGGAATGAGCCAGAACAATTTTACATATATATAGTTATGTAGAGTAGAAGGGACTGGATGGAGAGAGCGAGTTCAGGGTGAGGACGAGCAAAAGTGCGAGGTATAGGTCTATAGGCCTGTCAGCCCTCATTTGCATATATAACATTCTGGTCGACTGGACACCGGTCAGGCATCCTCTTCTCTCTCTCTCTCTCCACCCTCCTTCTTTCACTCCGATCCCGATGCTGGCTGCTGTGCACGTCGAGAGAGGGTTCGTCGTTTGTACACAGCATCCAGTATCGAAAAAACGACGGCACCCGTTTTGCAACGGTCGAAACATTTTTTTGAGTAATTTTACGATTGGATTTAGCTACGAATTTGGTAAAAGGGATGAAATGAAAAATCTAATGTTTTTTTTTATGTCTGATTGCAGGTTCACGAGCTCTGTGACAATTTCTGTCATCGATATATAAGCTGTCTGAAGGGAAAAATGCCGATCGATCTGGTGATCGACGATCGCGAGAGTACGAAACCACCGGAGATGGGGAACGGTCTCGACGGTGGACCACGCAGTACGGCAGACAGCACGAGTCACACGGACGGAGCGAGCACGCCGGACGTCGTGAGTACCTCACCATCGTCAACGTCTTACTATCCGCACGACGCGATCACCCCCCACCACCACAATCACCATAATCACCACAATCACCACCATGCGATCGGCAGTAGTGCAACTACAGTCGTCACCGCAACAACCACAGCCGCTGCTAATAATAATATAACCACAAGCCCCTTGCATATGAGCCAAAACCAAAGTCAAAATCACCACCACCACCACCCGCAGCCGCCACAATCGAGCAACAACACAACCCCAAGTAGCGCCGCCACAACTCCCAACTCCCTAAAGCGTTCGCACCAACAGATGATGATGGCAGCCGCTGCGGCCTCCGCAATGGCCAGCTCGCCTCATGCCGTTGCAACGGCAACCGCCGCGCCCCCGGCTCACGCGCACGCGCACGCAGCCCTCGCAGCCTATCACAGCATCAGCTCGGCCGTTTATCCGTGCTCGTAATAGTCTTCGCGTATTACTTTTCTTTTTTATTTTGTCAAAATAATGAAAAATATAATCGACCGAAGAAACCGAGAGAGAGAGAGAGAGAGGGATCCATCTTTTTTTATTCTTTTACTTCGCTGCTATCGTACACGCGCGACGATACGCGCGTAGCCCGTAACAATAATGGGAAGCTCGACCGTCGGAAGAACCCGATAAACAGAGTTTTCGTTCGATTCGATTGGAATTTGAATTCATAAAATCGATTTTAATCACGCGTAAATTACTTCGAGTCAAAGTTCAAGGGTTCCTTGAAATACTTTCGAGTAAAATTCATTTTATATTTATCTATTTCCACTTCGCTTCTTCGATGAAAAATTTGCTCATGAATTTCTCTTCTTTTTATCCCCCATCCCGATTTTGAGACTTTTTCTCTCTCTTTTTTTCTTCAATTTCTTTTTTTGTTTTTGCCATTCTCTCAATTCTCCTGTATCGTTTTACAAGAGGCCTAACGCGCGTGGGGTCGTTCTTCTTGTGCTGGCGTGCGCGTGAGTTCTCGGGGGTTCGTTCAGGTTCGCCAGAACAGGCGACACGGTACGAAAATTCGCGAGAGAGAGAGAGAGACAGACAGAGAGAGAGAGAGAGAGAGAGAGAGAGAGAGAAAGAGCGAAAGAGAGAGAGAAAGAGAAAGAGAGAGGGCACGAGATGACTCGGGGCGCGTGCCAAAATCTATTCGAGAACGAAAAAGAGACGCGAGAGGCTAACGCGGAGACCGTTGCTGTTGCTGCTGTCGAATATGTATATATAATACATATATATATATATATATATATATAGTAAAACGGTGAGAGGAGATTCGTGTTTGTGGGTTGGTGAACGCGTCGCGTCGCGAATTTTACACGAGAAAACGAGACCGAGTCTATGCGACATGTACGAGAGTAACGACATACCGATGTCTTTTTCGACAGTCTGGTCTCGGTCTTTTTTGGCCGCGAGCGCGAGAATGCACATACCGATACGATTCGATCGGCATTTCGCGCTGTAACACGCGGCAAGCACAACGAGAAAAATTGATTTTAGAAAAATTACATTTCTTGAATGAAAAGAAAAGCCTAAAGTGAAAAACATCTCGGTCGATAATTTTGACTCGTCGATGAAATAGAAGTTTTGATTCGAAACATATTTCGATAAATTTGATTCGGGTGCATAATTAATTTTCGTACAATTTTTCTTTTGCAACCGCGATATATCCATTTTTCTCGATAGAGAGACGAGGGAGACAACAAAAAATGCTTGGAGAAAAAGGTGTGTGGAGGCGTCGGCGCGGATCGGTTCCGGTTTTTTTTTGTATCTTTTTTTTTTTTGGTTTTTTTCTCACAATTTTTCAAAGGCAGGAAGCACGGATCGTCGGGAGTTTTACGAGAGTGTACATCGAGAGAACGAGAGACGGAAAGAAAAACGAGAATATTGAGAAATAAAAATAAAATACGAAAGCAGGATAAAAAATACAACCAGAGAGAAAAAAAGAAGAGAAAGAGAGACACAGTATACGATGCGCTAAATCGAGCTATGAGAATTATCGAGCCGCGAGCGCGAGACACTCTAAAAAAAAGTTGGTCTCTTTTTTTTTAAAGAAAAAAACGGAACCTAGACTTTGTTTTTATTTTACTTTTCAATTTTTATTCACGAGGTATAAAAGCAATTTGCGTCTCGATTTTTCGCGCTTGCGTCACGAATTTCATAGCTCGCCGATCGCCATTCATTGCTCACTATAATGCACCGTCGTTAAATACGATCGATAAAAAAGTATAACAATAATCATAATATTCTTCGAGGCAGGTCCGAGTCAGATATAGTAAAAGAAAAAGGAAGGCGAGAAAGAGAGGCGGGCATTAAAAACCGCGCGTATCATCGCGTTACGCGAATTATTATTGTTATTATGCAGTTGACGTTCGAGCTGTGTAGTAAAAAGAAAGAAAAGAGAGGACTGTAACAATAGGCGAGTTTGTCTAATTTTTGGGACCGGGTGAGTCCTCGAATAAAAAAATTTTAAAAAAAGTATCGAGAGGAGATAAATCGTGGTATACGTCGCGTGACGTTGCGACGTGACACTTGATCGTGATCAGGATATACGTAATAGGCTTAAGGTCGCGTCACAAATAAATTTGTGTCTATTTTTAAAAGAGATTCAGGTTTAAGGAGCGAGTGAGTCAGATTTAAAAAAAAAAACAAAAACTTACCCTTCTACAAGGGGATCGAATATACACGTAACGAAGAGCGATTAATATTGAAAGAAAGAAAGAACGTAAGGGTAGAATAATTTTTAAATTATTAGGGTTTAGCGTTACCACCACTCATATAGTGCGTCGAGAGTGCGATAAAAAGAAAGCAGAATGCGTGTGCGTGAGCTTCGTTATTGGCGAGAGAGAGAGAGAGAGAGAGAGAGAGAGAGAGAGAGAGAGAGAGAGAGAAACGTTGATTAGCGAGGATAAATCAAAAGTATCGCGATTATTCGCTTGTTTTTTCTTTTTTCTTTTATGTAGATATTATATTGTATAAAACACCGATGAAAAAGAAAACAACGCGATAACGATACACAATAGTCGACGAGGAAAAACGCGAGCGTGCGAATACAAAATGTGCCAGGGCCCCCCCTTAAACAAACCGCGATCAGGAATAAAAGATCTAAATTCAACGAAAAGAAAAAAAAACTAGGTCTCGGTACTCGTAACTAGGGAGTTGTGTGAGGTACAAAGTCCTGGCCGGCAGGGCGCGCGAGTCCACCCCCCGCCCCCAATTCCCGTACTTGACCCCTTTGCCCTGTGACTTGTAAATTATATAAAATTTAAAAAAAAATATTTATATATATATATATTATATACATATATATACATATATAAATAAAAGAAATGACTTTTTTTTACATTTAAATATGTATATATATATATGCATATATATATGTATTATTTATGCTGTCTGGCTGATGCTCCGCCCTTGGTGAACGGACAGAAGGTATTTTATAAAATGCTGGTGAACCTGCACCCCCTCTATACGTATCGCCAATCCCTCAATCTGGTGAACATATTTCAACGTGTTACCGTCTACGTTCGCAAAATTACACGACACGAAATAACGAAAATACACGCATACGTGTCTTCAATTATCCGACCAATACACACACACACACACTGAAATTCTGTTATAATTTCACGTTGACGAAAAGACTCATGGATACAAAAAAGGGCGAAATTTTTCAAAAAAATTCGCCGCGATAACGAAAATATTTAATGCACGTGCACAGGGTGCGTTTAACGATAGGCTTAATAGACATTTGTTTCTTTCTTTTTTTTCTTTTTATAATAAAAATACCTGACACAATAACAACAAACACACACGGAGAAAAACGCAAGAGGGTTGAAGGTGACTGAGGATGGGGTGCAGGATTGTAAGTTGACCAGAGGGCGAAGCAGCTTCGAGGAATTCTGCAAAAGCCACAAACAGCGACGAGCGCGTCCGAGATGGAAAATTCGATCGTGTACGCGAGAGCTTCGAGAATCTTCGTTATGGGACAGAAAAAATATATATTGTCCCTGACGAAGAAATGGAACAGGCTCGTGTCGCGAAAGAAGTGCTCTCTCACGCATACAAAAAAAAAAAAAAAAAAAAAAAAAACTTTTTTTCTTACAAGTCCATAGGGCCCTTGAAAAAGGGACAAAGTACGGTGATTGGTGGCGTTGGGTCTCGCACCTGTCGGTCGGAACCCTAGTTACGAGTGCCGAACCTAGGGCCGAGAGAAACTTTCGTATCTCGGCTTTTTATCGTTTTCATTATTTTGCTGCAAAGTGAAAACTTAAAACAACGGACGATGATTATCGTAATTCTATAAGTAAACGAAAAAGCGCAAGATACGAGATCAAAAACAAACAAAAATATTGTACGTTATTATTAACGACGGACGACTCTTATAGGTTCATTTTTATTAAGATATTTTACCAAGTTGTTTATGTATATATATACATATATATATACGCATTAAAAGAGAAGAATCGCTCAGTTAAGTTTGATCGTTTTGTTTTTTTTTTTCATTCTTTTAAGTGACTTACTATTCGCGTAATTTCTTTAATTATTTTTGTTTTATTTGCGATAACACTGTCGACTGCGAAATCGTTCGGAGTTTCCTTCTTTTGTTTTCAATAAAAAACAATGTTTTCCGTTTGATAAATATATATACATATATCTCGATTCCGGCGTGATTATCGAGGGATGTTCGAGAGACTTATTTGTGAGTTGCATGAAATTCGTGAACGAGAACGAGAAATGAATGACAACGGATGATAATGAGGTTACATATATACATATATATATATATATATATGCGTGGCCGATGGGCGACTAATAAACGGCAAGAAAAGAAAGAAAAAGAAAAACGACGAGGACGACTTGACGTGAATACTTAGTGCCATAGGTTTGCAGCGGGCGTTTTGTTCGCAGCGTTCCCGAGACTGTGTACTTAATTAATTAGATAACAAACAAACAAACAAAAAACGAGAATTATATAATCATACGCATGCGGAGCAAGGGGGGGGGGGGAATTAGCGAGACGAATGAGATTTTTCTAGCTAGGCGAGACATTTTTTTTTTTTTTCAAATACGATAAAAAAAAGGACGAGAGATAGTTTAAAGAAAGAGGAAAAAGGCGCGAAATACCGTTTCATTCTCGTGGGTACATCACACGTCGCACTGTCGTACCGTTATCGCGGATGAGTTTTTTTTTCTAGTATTCTCGACTGCATTTAACGATGATATTATAGCTTTAGGGAGTCATATTAATTATGATGAAAAATCGTTACCGACGACTAACGCGAGAGATGAAAATTCGGTATCGAAGATTTTAAGGAAAAGAATAAATCGAACGAAAACTAAAACTCGTGTGTACATTTTTTTCGCGAATTAATAATATTAACGATAACGATACTAATAATAATAATATTAAATAACGATAACGATAAGTATGAGATTTTTACGATACGTATACGCGCAAAAATGTTTTTCTTCCTTTCCGTCGTCATTGATTCGTTGGACTATCGACTAGTGAACAAACGAATATACATAAAATTTACGTTGTTTTTTTATTCGGCGAATTTCTAACCGGTATGAAAAAGAAACGTAGAGTTGGAGAAATTCGCCGAACGCGTGCGATATCGCGGTCGACAGTGCTCGGTGATACATAAAGATATATTTATATTTACGTATATACGCAGTAGTTATTTCGTGCGGTCGATTTATTCGCGAGATAAAGAAGCAAAAAAGAAACCCTCAATTTGTTGAATGTCGTGTAGTTACGTTTTTGTTTCGTATTTGTTTCTGGATATATTTGTTATAACGGTGAAGAAAATGAAAAACTTTTCCCGCGTCGACGAAGAGGCGCGATGCTGATAAGAGTGAGGCGGGTATCCTAGTTCGTGGATGGTCTGACGAACGAGACAAACGCATATACGTAAAAAAAGAGACTAGCGTCAAATTTACCGACGCAATTTCTACTGAGAGATTTAGGCAGGTATCTGAGATATAAAAGAAGCGATTAATAAACAAGAATAAAAATAAATAAATAAATAAAACGAAAAAAAAACTCACTGTAAATGTAAGTGTGTTACATTACAAAACTTATTAGACTGTAAGGAAGGAAAACTCACCCGCACATTGTATACGACTAGCATTATAGTGATAATATATTACCGATAACGATACTGTTTAAACTATTGTCTCAATCAACGTATTTTCATTATAAATAAATGTTAGCCTTGTTGAGTTAAAAAAACACCAAAGCGACTCTTTCATTTCTCGAACGAAAAAATTACCGACAAAAAAAGAAGACATCATCGAACTCTCGACGAACTCCCGATCCTGCTTGCACGTATTATTTTTATCTTATCGTAAAATAATTTGAAGGAAAAACTTTTAAATCTGCGCCAACGAAAAATGCGATCTGCTTCCTTTCTTCGCCGATTGCCTTTTTGTCCTCCCCTCTCAGTGCTAAAAAATGCGTATCAACCCCCGTCTGGCGATTCCCCAAAGAATCGCGGCGCATAGAAAATACGACGAACGATAGATCGAGCGAGCGAGCGAGAGAGAGAGAGAGAGAGTGGAGAATAGCGAGATTCTCTCTCTCTTTCCATCTCCTTTATTCTCATAAATCTCGGTTAACCCTCGTCTAATAAATATTTAACCCTTTAAATTTGCAACAACCCTTAGCGTGTTGCGATTTGCATACGGCCTCTATTTCATTTACACATCGCATAATTGAATATTTAAATTCAATTGCCCCCTCCCCACCCCGGCTAGCTCCCCGGCCCGTAACGCGCTCGCAGTTTCGAGAGCCGCAAAACTGCAGTAAAACTTGTAACGGGGCCACTTTCGACCGAGAAACGCCCGCGTTCGAAGAGAGGGCGCCTCTCTCTCGCGCTCTCGCATTACGAAACCCGATGGTGGTTGCCGCCACCCCCTATCACCTCTGGCTCCACCCCTCTAACTTCAACCCCCACACGAAAACCAGCCCCGCTATATTTTCACCGTAAAACGGAGAGAAAGGCCCTTCTCCCTATCTCTCTCTCTCTCACCCCACCCCGTTTACGCCCTAGGAAAAGTCTTACGAAGATTATTTCCGCGACCAAAAACTTCCCTTTCACTCTCAACCCCGTTCAACCCTCCTTTACTAAAAACGTACTTAGCGAATATTTCGTTAAATTTCAGTTTCTCTCTCTCTTTTTTACTATCTTGATAATCATTCACATATTCAAACCACTGCGATAATTTCAGGTCATTCGGCTAACCTCAAGGAAAAAGTATTTTTAGACAAAAAGAAAAAAATCGCCTCGATATCAGGCGGTTGTGGCGTCGTAATGGCACTTTTACATTAAACATGTAGCACTTGGATATTCTTGCACCCACGTGATATTACTACTTCTCTCTCTCTCTCTCTCTATATATATATATATATAACATAGCTACAGACATACATGTATGTATATAAATACGAACGAAGG